>JAATLQ010033462.1:0-17964 GCA_013421005.1 Heliconius erato x Heliconius himera | reverse complement strand
TACCCTTCTTGATTTCATTAAGATAATCTTGTACTGTGTCAGTGATGGATTCAATTTTCTTCTTAACTAATGGAGGGCCCCCAGTTTTATCCATGTATATCCATCCAAGGGACATAGCTTTGCTAAAGCCTACTTTTGCGTTTGGTACAGTCTAAAAACAGATGAAGTGATCAACATGTTAAATGATATGATGGTAAATAATAAATATTGGCATATTTTAATATAAAAAAGTTGTTACATCATTATTTTTTTATATGTATTTGACTACAAAAAAAAAATTAAGGTTACCTTCATAACTTCAGCTTGCGGCATTCCATTTTCGGGAATACTTCTATATAGAACGGCTTCATGACTGCCCTTTTCAGCTACTAAATTTCCTTCCTCCGTTAATTCCCATTTCGTGCTTTTTACTGACTCTGAGACGACCATTTCAAGTGCTTCTAAACTTTTAACAGCCCCTACTATCTTTTGGTGATCTTCGTTGAATTCACTAGCTAATGTTAGGGTATCGACTTTGTCTCTACCCTCTAAATACTTTAAAATCCTTTCACTTAACTCCATTTTAATTTATTTATCTAATACTTTACAAATACAGAGGTTATAGCTCTAAGCCACTTTAACTTAACAACTGTTTTGACATTTGCCTTTTTACTAGTTGACACGACTTCGAAACGATGACACTTCATTTCTCAACCTTGGTTTGAACATATAAAATAGTAAAATTTATTAAATAACATTATTTTCTCACAAAATATATAACTAATTAATTATTTATAAATACTACAAAAGTTTAAAACTATATTTTTTTTATATGAAATCATATAAAAAAATTATAGTTTCAAATGCTTTTATTATCTGTGCCATGACGGAGCCGGCGCGGTTTTATTATGAAACATCAAATAATTCACAATTCGATTTGCCGGGTTGCGAGGCACAGGGAGTTTGTGGTCAGTGATAATAGTCTAGAGTTGACATAAACGAACTCTCACAATCATTTAATTTACCTACGCGTATATAATTGTAAGTACACTCTGTTTAGATAATAAAATAATCAATATGGTAATTGAAAAAATTATGAAAACAGATCACGCAAGATATGCTCTTATCTTTGCGCGTTACTATATGATTAGCTTGTTTTTTTTGGTTTGCCTATGAAATTTAAAATTATTGTTGTCCAGTAGATATTGTGTATTAAATATATTTTTGTGAAACATCGTCCTCGCTCCTCCCAAATTTTTCAACAGCACTGCGTCATTCCAGCAAGTTATTTTTAAAACGAACTTCCAGATAAACAATCTACTTATTAATTATTGTTGTTTCCTTGTAAATTGGCATAATTATCTCAACAATTTAAATGTATAATAAAATCACAATATGAAGTCTTTCTTGGGTAAATTAAACAATTTTTAAAATATATTTTTAAAGCTCTATATCTATTTTGGGAAAAAAAAATTAACCCTACACTTCTTAGATAAACAAGGAAAAAGAAACCCAACTCATCTCAACTTGTCCACTTAGTACTATACAAATGAAATAGTTCTTGTTTGAACAATAATATTGACTTTTCTAATGTATGTGTGTACAATAAAATAGGTAACCTATGAAGATGAATTATAATTAATTCTATTTGTTTTTTATGTAATTTTACTGTTAAAATATGAAATTCAATAATGTTTAATTTTATCTCTGATTATTCAATTTTATTTTACGTCCAATTTTCGTATCGCCTATTAATCTATTATAGCCTATTTACCTACTAATATTCTAAATATGAACAATTTGCTTTGTTGAACGCTAACCGCACGTTAAACGTGGAACTCATAATCTCGGGAACTACTTGTTCGAATCAAAAAATATATTTGTGAGTTTGATAGTCCATTTATCGAGGATGGTTGTGTTATATTACATTACGTTAATAGTTTCGGTGTAACCCATTATACCTGCGGTCAGAGTTATTTCGAACACCTAGAACGTGTCATGTAGGAGAGATGACAGACAGACAGACCAAGCTGGCAAAGCCTCAGATAAAAGGTAGTTTAAATACAATACGCGTTAGCATTAAGAGACGATTCACACTACAGTGCCAGTCACGTTTAGTTCTCGGTCCGATCTCAGTCATAGAAATATTTTTTTATAAGAAACAACGAGAGCATTCCGATCTAATCACGCATATAAGAATATTTCTCATACTCAAACATGAGATCGGTCCGTGAACTAACCGTAGTCCACTTTGGGGAGGATTCAAACTAAAGTGTCTACTATAGTGTGAATCGTCACTAAAGCGGAGAACGAAGTGTCTTGAATTCTCTCTGCCTACCATGCTACGTGTAAAAATGTGAAGCTGAAGCCGACATTGCTGATACAGGATGACTATATAGTTAATAATATAGTTAAAAATAAAAAAAATATATAGTTAATGTTTAACTGTTTTCGCATTATTGCGTTGTTAGCATATAAGCATACTAGAGGGCGCGCGCGGCTTCGCCCGCTTATTAGGAGTGAAATCTAAAAAAACCACGAAACACGTGTTCAATAAAATATTTTTAACAGACTGAATTTAATTTTTTATAAAAATCGGTGGCAATTTAAAGATTTTTCCATATAAACTTTCAACCCCTTATTTGAACCCTTAGGGATTGAATTCTTAAAAACCATGAAACACGTGTTCAATTAAATATTTTTAAGAGTCTGAATTTAAAATTTTACAAAAATCGGTACAGATTAAATTTTTTTCCATACAAACTTTCAACCGCTATTTCATCCCTTTAGGGTTAACATTTTTCAAATTCCCTTCTTAGTGGATGTCCAGAATATGAAAGTAAACATCTGCCCAAATTTCACGTTTCTACCATCAGCGGTTACGGCTCTGCGTGCGTCTTACCTCAGTCAGTCAGCACAAGTCCTTTTATATATATAGATATATAGTTCATTCCGTTGTCTTAACTTTTACATACTAAAAACCGGTGATGTTACTACTTAGTATTTACCACATCCGTAACGTATCGGAACTGGATAGAGATGCGAATATAAAACAATACTATATCTGTTTGGGTTAAGGATAAGGATATAAAAATATTTCGAATTATTCGTCAGTTTCATATAGTTTCGATTGCGGATAATAGATTTTTGTGTGTTCATGTCCAGGCAAAGTGCGGCGTTGAGTTTCGTCACTCAACACGCAATGCCTCCAAAATTCGGCCGAAAGTGGGGAACGGAGTGTCTTAACTAAATAATTTATCCAATTGTAGGTTTCTGTACTTCAAAAGGAAAAAAACTAAACTCTCGTAGGATCACTTTGTCGTCCGTTTGTCCGTCTGTTGAGACCATTTCACTTGAGATCGCGTTGAGATATCAATCTGAAACTAATATCAGATGTTCAGTCCTACAGTTCCTTGGCGCACAGAAATTAAGCTTCTAATACAATGCAGTCAAAAGATATGAGAAATGATTTATCGTTTTGTTGCTTCATTTTGTATGAAATTCGCCGCGTAATCAAAACCTATAGAGTACTTCTCGTAGACTCACAATACAAAATAGGAAAAAATCTGAATAGTAAAAATTTATAGATGTTTTATAGAAAAAACCAAACAAGCGCTAGTCGGGCAGGCTCATCTTGTCCAGAGTTCCGTACAAAAATAGGAGGTCTCGAGCTTTTTCTGAAATTTAAGCTTAGCTTAACCAGAGCCCTTCATCTGATACCTCTCTTGAGCTAGCACCTTTAATACCCAATTTTGTCATCCTTTGAAGGCTATTATTTTTAAGGATATAACTACAAATTTATACTTTCTGATAGTTAGTATCACTTGTAGATGCTTGCCAAATTTCATAATTCTAGGTCAACTGGTCGTACTCTATGAATTTTGATTTCCTTGATGTTGTCGATATACGCATTTTTTGTGATATAAACGGCCATATCTTTTTTTAATTAAATGTAGTTTTTTTTTTAAAGAAATCGCGGGCCGTAGATCTGAGTATATGGTTTGAATTTCAACTCTATATCTCCAAACGTTCCTGAGATAAAGGCAAAACTAGGTTTTACGTATTAAAAGCGTGTATTTTGCTTGAATTTTTGAACTACGTTTAGTAATCTATCTGTGAGATAGTATTAATTATTAGATTACTGTCTGAAACTTTATTCGTGACCGGTAAAACTGGCCCTTAGTCTCTTATTCAGCTATCTCAAACGTCACTGTGGCAATTTTTTTACAAAAAAAATGTACTTTACAATTTTTTACATTTTGTATTGGAAAGAAATTGTAAAATAAAAAAATGTATTTCTGCTCCATTCAATGCGTTCAATGTCATATCGAAGCATGCCTAAATTTGTAAATTATTACAACTTTTTTTTGCCTAAGTCAGAAAATTAAAAAAATTATAACCTTTTGACAGATGTCACGACTAGACCTTGTTGTATTTGGGGCCACCGGCTTCACGGGCAAACATGCGGTGATGGAATTTTCTCGCTTATCTAAAAAATACCCTGAAATGACTTGGGGAGTCGCTGGTCGAAGCGAAGCAAAGCTAAAGGAGCTACTGGACGAGATCTCTAAGAATAATGGTATGTTGTCTATATTTTTTATCTGTCCTTTTTTTTCAGTGTAAACGTTTTACAAAACTATAAAAATATATTATAACATGTGATTATGAATATCTAATTATGCAAATACTAGCGGTCTCGTGCGGCTTCGTCCGCTTGAACTATACAAATACTTACTAAATATATTAATGAAGTTATTTTCAGTTTTCAATAAGATTAGTAAAAAATATGAGCCTAAATAATGTAAAGAAGGCGATAAAGAACAAATACTAAAGAAAAATCTTCAGCTTCACGCTGTATCCCGCACACAGCAGAGTAGGCAGAGGGAACCTAGTGTTAACACACTCCGTTCCCCACTTTCTGCCGAATTCTGGAGTCATTGCGTGTTGAGTGGCAGAACTCAACGCCGCGCTTAACCTCGACACCAGAGCGAAGAAATGGAAATATAAATTTAAGTAAATATTCCATCTCCTCGAGCGGGGATCGAACCCACAACCAGTCGGTTTTACAGTCACACTTCGTGCCGCTGCGCTACGACTGGCTGATATTATAATAAAGTACAAAATTGTTAAAATGAATAAAAATATTAAGTAAACGTAACCAAAGAAAAAATATTAATAAAAAACAAAACAAAACCAGCTATATTATCAATATTATAAACGTAAAATAAATATTTAAAAGTAACACGAAATATAATCTATACTATAATAAAACAGTAAAAAAATAAATAAAAATATCAAATATATTTAATAGATAGAAACTAAACTGTTGAAAATAGTTTCGCAATTATACTTTCTTTATTTTTAAACACATGATGGTTACTGTGGGTTATCCTTAAGAGATTATTATGTGCCATAATTTACATAATATAACATTACGGTGTATTTCTTTGGTTAGCCTTACATAACCAAATAACAATAATAAAGGACGCCATCGAACCGCGAGCGCAGAAATAATACAATTTTATTATTTTTATCTCTATCTGTCTGTCTTTCTATTTCCCCGAGCTAACATCCTAAACAGCTGAAGTCATTTTTATGGGACTTTCAGTGACCGATATACTTTTTATCCAGGAATCTTCACGTTCGATTCGATTTGCACTCCGAGAAATGAATTATTATTTATAAATAATTTCAATTCGATTTGGTAACAAGGCAAAACGCGGCGTTAAGTTCTCAACGCCACGCAATGCATCGGAAATTCGGAAAGGAAAGTGAGAGAAGAGAGTGTTTTGATATTAGATGCCCCATACCTGCTGTGGAAGGAGAGTCGACTTTTGGACTCCCCTTCCGCATATAGGCTCATTGTGCTGTTGAACGAGACGGGCAAACTCTTGAAGAAGATTGTTGTTTCTCGTCTTATTCAGAACCTAAATGAGGTAGGTCCGGGTCTTTCAGAGGTTTAGTTCAGGTTCAGGGTCGGTTAGTCAACTATAGACGCCCTGAATGCCCTGAAAACTTGGTCGTTGGCCACAATAGCAGAGAGAGATGTGTTTTCGCCGTCTGTTAAGATATGGCCAACGCTTTTAACAACTTGCCGTTTGAAACGTTAAGAGAGGCACTCCGGTCTCCGGCAGCTATTAGACGGGGATAGAGTAGTCTTTTGGATTGTTATAGGTTGTGGGATCAGTTGACGAAGCGTCGATTGCGTGGTTTCATAGAGGTCGGTGTTACTGTAGAATCTAGGATACAATTGGCTTTGGGCCTTCGCTCGAAACGCTAAGGCCCAATGTGCTTACTGGGCGTGGCTATAACAAGAGTCTTTTAAAACTGGCGACACTATTTTTTAGTGCTTAGCGCGCAAACTTGTGTCTTCTGTTCAGATTCAGGTCTTGAATTGAACCACTTGGAATTTAGAAACAGCCCCGAGGGATGCCTCAACTGTTCTGATCGAAAACTGTCAAAAGAGAAAGCGAAAGAGAAAACTGGCTCCACTTGCATAAATTCTCTGTAAGCCCATTAAAAGAGCGCCCCATGCCATACTCGAAAGGCCTTCGCCATATCCAAACTAACTGCCAGGCCCTCTCCCTTGCTTTCGATAGCCGCAGCCCAGCGGTAGGTTAGGTAAACCAGAAGATCACCGGTGGAGCGACCATGGCGGATGCCATATTGACGGTCATAAACCAGGAGCTGGCTATTTATGATGTTTTCCATGACTTTGCCATCAGGAGAGCCGTATACTCGTTTGCTTTGTCTTTTTCATAAATAAAACATACGTTACGACGTCATAACTTTCTTACGTGTGCTGGTATACTTATTACATAAAATCAATGAATAAATTTATAATTGTTTTAAAGTATTTTAATAAATTTGTACTTTGAAACAATTTATATTTCACTGAGAAAATAATTCAATTGTAGGCAGATGTTTTATTGTCTTCACCGAGCCGTCGGCTCCACGTACCGCCTCTATTGCCGATGCTCTTCTCACTCACTGGACCATGACCAATGGCTCAGCGTCCGCTAAGCTAAAAATCGTGGACCTTATTTAGGCTTCTCCGGACCACTGGTTGGGAACCATTGGCTTGGGAACCAATAAGTCCATGTAGGTCAGTCAATGGGAACTACTTAATTACCTACTAACTATGGGTAGTTTGAGCGACATTATTATTTACTTTATATGTATACTATAATATTTAATACTTTCATTTCCTCGCTCTGGTGTAGAGGCAAAGTGCGGCGTTAAGTTCCGCCACTCAACACGCAATGGCTCCAAAATTCGGCGGAAACTCAAGAACGGAAGTGTTTTAATGGGAACGGTGAACCTCAAAGAAAGGAGAATGTAAAAAAATATTTGTAAAAACAAAAACCCCGACTGCATAAAACTAAAAAGAAAATAAACAAGCTCAATAGTTTATTAGGATAAACAGTCGGGACCTCTTTAGATTATGCGGGGTTCCTGGTAAAGATGTTATTGATTGACTTATAGGTCCCGACTATTAATGCTAATAAACTATTGGGCTTGTTTATTTTCTTTTTAGTTTTATACAGTCGGGGTTTTTGTTTTTACAAATATTTTTTTATTTTTCACTTTTTTGTTAGAATTCATTATGGTACTCATAATCATGATATACCTTTTTGAAATCCTTGTAGTGAGCTCTTGAATTTGATACCCATAATGTGGTATTTGAAACGAAATTTTTTTTTTCACTAAGTCCAATGGCGTCCCACAGCCGCCATGATTGTTTTTATTTAACGTCACTTATTTAAGAACACTTGGGCTGCTAATACAAATCTAACGATACCTTAATTATGTAAATCTGTTCAGCGGTTCTGGAGATATGAGGTAATAAAAAATAATACATACATACAAGATACGCGCGAAAAACATAACCCTTCCTTAGCAGTCGGGAAAAATAGAGGTTCACCTCTATTTTATTTGTAATTTTCAATATTGTAGCAATTTAATATTTTTCTTTCCAAAGTGTGGAATAATACTTTAAAATATGATATGAGATCATATCTTATCACTAAACTTTTATACAATACCTTACGAAACAACGATGGAAAGTGGGGTACTGAACTGTTTTAAAGGGAAACGGAGTGTCCCCAACCCTGAATATTTTTAACATAAAAAAATATCCTAAATATTTTTAACACTTTTAAACGATAAAAAATAGTGTCGTCAGTTCTTAAACTTCTTGTTATAGCCGCGCCCAGTAAGCATATTGGGCCTTAGCGTTTCGAGCGAAGGCCCAAAGCCAATCGTATCCGAGATTCTACAATATTTAGGATTGAATTGTTGGTTATTTCAGCTCGGTTGGATGGTTATCTATACCGTTGTTATATCTTTAATAAATCGTAATTTTAACCTTTTGTGATTTTATTTACCATTGCTCGCAAAAATTATCGTATTATTATAGAAAAACGCGCGCACGGAAAACATGTAAAAACCTTTTTTTTTTACATTTTTTAAGTGTTATTTCACACCTAGGGAAGAAAATAAACTTATTAAGAAAACGTATAAAAATCCAGCTACGTTTAAATTTTTATACTTTTTCTTAATAAGTATGTAAAAATATTTTCCTGGGTAAATCCCGTAGAGATTCCGGGATAAAAAGTATATCGGTCACTGAAAGTCCTATAAAAATGACTTCAGCTATTTAGGATATTAGCTTGGGGAAATAGAAAGACAGACAGATAGAGATAAAAATAATAAAATTGTATTTTTTGTTTTTGTGTATTATGTAAATAACTAACATGCACTTGCAAAAATACAATTATTTTAAAATCACAAGCCAACACTTCCATTTTATTTATAAGAAACGGTCAATGCAACGGAAATCTTACAATTATCGATTATGTTTTGTCGCAAAATGCCTTATGTGACTTATTTATAAGATATATGGCGTTGAGGAACTAAATTATTATTCGATTTAGTCATTAAATATTTCTAAACTCAAAACAAGTTTCTACATGTCATCATGAGTTTGTAGTTTTATAGCTTGAGTCAACTTTAATTTCAACTTTTAATTTGTTTATATGACAGAGTGTCTTTATACGTGACTTTAGCTACACTCTGTAGCTTGTATGTAGCCGTTCCCATTTCCGCTTAATTTTCGAAACATTGCTTGTTGAGTGGTTTGAACGAAACTAATTCATTTCCTCGGGTGGGAACCGAACCCACAACCGTCGCATATATGTCGTTGTTTGCTACGTTTAAGCTTATTGCATTCATATTTGTAATGTTGGTATATAATTAAATACTTTAGAAGACTAGTAAGAAATCTATTCTTAAGCAGAGTTGCAATTTTCAATTAAATATAAAAAATTGATCAATCGTTAATATTGAGTTTAAAATTTATCTCCCGAAATCTCTATAATTTTAATAATATGTGTTTGTGATTTGAAAGTTTGTGATACAACTGACTACCTATATATATAGAGGCAGCCACGGAGTACGGCGCAATGGCTATTTACTGCACCACTACAGCGATAAAATAAAATTGCATTGTTAAACGTAGTATGTACGTAGGTATGTACGTATAATAGTTAACTCTATAATCTCTATATATGTCTAACTTGTCTGGTTTGTGAAACTATACTTCTAAAGGTACTTATTAAAAACCTGAATAGCTTGTTTGGTTGAACGCGCTTCTCTTGAATTATTAGTTCTAATTTAAAAAAAAATGTGTCGGATAGGCAAGACGCCGTAGGTAGTTTAGAATAAAAATAAAGTATTTGCATATTCAAATTAGTTGGTCTGTGCAAAAATACTGAGGACGTCGTGGTGCAGTGGGACAGCATGTGACTGAATCGCGATGGTTGTGGGTTCGATCTCCATTCGAGGGAATGACTATATTTAAATTATTTTCTATTCTCGTAGGAATTAGGAGTGTTTTACCACAACGTTCTCTCTACCTACCCGGTTATACGTGAAAAAATTAATGAAATAGTAATAATGAATTCTTATAATAAAAATTAACTGATCGCTGTCTCCATGCGGAACATATATGACAGAAACTATTATATGGGTGATTATCAATCTATTATTATTTTATTGTTATTTTTTTAATTTTGTTTTTGTCTATACGTTTATGCATGCTAATCTCAAAAACAGCTTAACCGATTTCATTGTAGTGTTTATTATAGTATTTTGGTGAGCTTCCGTTGAAATTAAGCGTTTGTTTTATTTCAATATGTTCAAAAATATAAAAGTTATATCAATAATTTTTTTTATACTTCGCTACATGTAGATAAGTCAGTCGTAGCGCAGGAGCATAAGCGTGCGACTGTAAACGCGACATGTTGTGGGTTCGATTAACATTCGAAATTAATATTTCCATTTCTTCGCTCCGGTTGCGAGGCAAAGCGCGGCTTTGAGTTCCGCCACTCAATCCGCAACGCGTCCAAAATTCGGCGAAAAGTGGGGGACCGAAAGTGTCTTAACACGGTCGTTTCCCTCTGTTTACGCTGCTATGTGCGGGATACAGCGTGAATCTAAAAAAAGTATGTAGGTATGTATAGCATTCCGCATGGCCCTATAGTCTGTAGGCAAACTTTGTATTTGTATGTTTTCTATTTTGGAAGTTCACATGCAAGCACAAATAATTCTAACCGCTATCGCTAACCGCTAACGTAAATATACGAATGACCTTCTACACTTTAAAAGTTTCTGCAGAAATAATTAGTGTTCTTAAACATGATGTGTTAAGATTTTTTTTGTTTAAAAATTTTATTATTAATAAATTATAATAATAATTATTACTCTATTTTAATCTATCCGCCAAATTATCGAGACATTAGACATTGCGTGTTGAGTCAACGCATCGCTTCGTCTTGTCATTCCGTGGGAATTGAACCCATAACAGTCGCGTTTATAGTCACGACGGCCTTATTACTTTAAAAAAATATACGTTTTCTAAAATATGTATTTTACTTATCTGAGTTTGGAATAACAATTTAAAACTGCAAAAAAAAACTAACTTGTTGTAGTTACTATTATGTATTGAAAATTAAAATAAGAATACGGTAAATAACTAAAAATGCTCTTTATGCAATATAAAAAGTAAAGGCTGTCGTGACGGAGGTGCACAAGGGTGTAAGTGTAACGCGACGGTTGTGACTTCGATCCCCACCCGAGGAAATAAATTATTAAACTTAACTTAACTTAGCTTCACACTTTATCCCTTGCGGGGTAGTCAGAGAGAACGGAGCGCCAAACGCTACGGTCTCTACATACCTCTTTCGCCTCGTCCACTGTCATCAACCTCTTCATACATGCCCTCCGGGCATGCCTCATGCTTTTTACGTGACCTTCCTCCAGTATCTTGGATACTGTGTTTTCGAAGGTCAACCGAGGTCTCCCTCTACCTCTCTTACCGCTCACTTTTCCATCATAAATCTTTTTTGCCATTCTTTCATCACTCATTCGTTCGACGTGCCCAAACCAGCTGAGCACGTTCTTCTTTATTCTCACCGTGACATCCTCGCTAGTACCTGCCATTCTGTGTACCTCTTCATTGCGGATTCGATCAGCTAAGCTGACTCCGGATATCCTACGAAGAGATCGCATCTCCACAGCATTCATCTTTCTTTCACTCTTCTTCTGTAATACCCACGTTTCGCTGCCGTATAACAGAGTCGGTACCAAAATTGCATTGTGTACGGCCAAACGCGCAGCTGTGCTGACGTTTCGCCGTCTCATCAATGCAGTTAAGGCTCCGTTAACTCTGTTACCGGCAGCAATACGCCTTTATGATACTGAATTATTATTTGTCAATATTTTAATTTCTTCCCTCTGGCTCCAAGACAAAAGACCGGCGTTGAGTTTCGCCACTCAACACGCAATGCCTCGAAAAATTCAGCGGAAACTGGGGAACGGAAGTTTCCTAATGGGAACGGAGTATTTTAACACGAGATGGTTGATTAACGAACCAAAAACCAGTCGGTTTTACAGTCATACTTCGTACCGCTGCGCCACAACCTGCCTTAAATATAATATAATATAATATTCAATAGTATTACTTACAATGCTACAAGCGTATTACTTCCACTCCACCAATCGTGATTGTTAATTTTTATCTCACGGCTCCCTGAATATGGTAAAAATAGAAATTAGTTGCTTAAATTATAGAATGAACAATGAAGCTTCAAATATACAATCCAACATGTTTTTTATTTTAACAACAACGAAGATAATATTATTATTATCTATATAATAAGTACGCAGTAGAGGCCAGTCGTGGCGCTGGGGCAGAAAGTGTGACTGTAAAACCAACTGGTTGTGGGTTCGATCCCCACTCGAGGAGATGAAATATTTACTTACATTTATATTTCCATTTCTTCGCTCTGGTGTCGAGGCAAAGCGCAGCGTTGAATTCTGCCACTCAACAAGCAATGCCTCCAGAATTCGGCAGAATGTATGTATGTATCTGCAATTGCTTACCAAATACGAGTATAAGCTTATTACATTAAAAGTAAACGTAAGCAGCTGGAAGTGTTATTTTTACATGGTTAGTACCACAATATCTATGATTGCCCTAGTCTTGTCAACCAAATTAGTATACACTAATTATAAGTCTTTTTCTCACCTGATAATTTGCTTAATAGACTATTTACACTCTGAACTGACGGTATGAAGCTTAACATTATGACATGTCATGTTTTTATCATAATTCAGCAATTATATGAAGGTAATCAGATTACAATAGAATACAATATAAGACTTCGGTTACTTGATACTCGCCAGCAATGTCATTATTAATAATTCGTCAACTTCGTAGTGCTTCCGTCTCTAAAAAATATTTATGTCCTTACTTATTAAGAAGACGTATAAAAATTTAAAGAGCGAGATTTGAACCTCCGCCTCTTTGGAGACCGTCCAAGCGCTCTGACCAACTAAGTCATACGGTCTCATCGAGATACGTCGAGACTCTTGCTTGTTACAATTTATTTATGTTATTGTTGCTTATTTATGTGACGTTGCCGACTCCGCTGTGGGCGGGATACAGCGTGAAGCTGAAGCTGATTTTATTTACAATAATATGGTATCATTGACCTAACAAGAATGTAATCAATCAGTAAAACCATAGAGTTTAAGATCGCTTGTTTCTTCTTGACGCATTCTGGTTACTACAAACGTAGTTTTGGATTTATGTTTAAATTGTATATTATTTAAATATTATTTAATGAATAATGCTTTGACTCGTGATGTGTCTAGTGGTTGGAACTTTTAATCGTTGTGATGACTAACCCAAAATCTTTTAAAAATTTAGAGGTAACACGTATCGGGTATCGATCTAATAAGATATTTGCCAACATAAGTTTATTTAAATAACCGAAACTCGATAATATTACTTTATCATAACTTGAAGCTCTTCCGAAGAAAAGACAAGAGCACGTCCTATCTTCCATTTCACTATAACTGCGTGCTAGTTATAATAAAAACAAGAAAGGGCAAGAGCACAACCTCGCCCCTACACCGTGAATTCCTATCAGACCGCGGCTGCAACATTCTATATTGAACACTCCGGGACGTTTGTGTGTGATCTTTCTGAAAGTACTTGTTACGCTTGTTTATATTAATATTATATTAGAATGGTTTCCACTACCGCAAGGCGGTCGATATGTTAAGTAAACGCACGGCGCTCACCTCACTGTCGTGTCTCGGATATTTTCTACGTTCGAACAATGTATGAGAACCATAGGCAGACACTACTACATACACCAGAGTTCCAGGACCTAAAATAGCACCACACACCCGTATGCGTCGGGCGGACACTACTACATATACTCGAGCTTGGACATAATATAGCATCACACACCTACTAATATACCATGCACGGCATCAGTCACGACACAGTTAGTTAATGTCGCTATAACAGTTCGCATAAGCCCATCACGTCAGTCTCCGTGACGTCAAGCAACATTCAATATTGTAATTTTAGTCAAAGCTCAATTTGATATAATACGTGTCGCTCCTACACATATTTGGCCTTTATGATAAATTCCTAAAAGATCGTGTCATTATAGACTTTAAAATATTATATTATATTTATTATATGTATAGTCGGTACGAGTTTTTCAGTGCACCATATTTATTAGTACCGTAGTATTTAATAGTTTGACTCGACCGCTGCCTTCCATCCGGCACTCACCTGCCATATACATATCATATCCATATAAAAAGTACATATTGAAGATAAACAGCAAGTAATGTATGGACGTTTGTTTCCTTTAAATGAACATGACGCTTGCCTTCGTCGTCGCCTAGACGTTTCGTTAGTTCCACCTCATTAAGTTATGTAAATCTCTCGACCTAATTTTTAAATCTATAAATTTAAGGCAAGGATAGTACGTTAAGTTAATGAACAAAACATTTAGATTTCCTGATAAGTGGGACAAAGGCAACGTATTGTTTAGACACTCCGTGTTTTGCACTTTCTGCCGAATCTTTGAGCCTTGATACCAGAGCGAAGAAATGAAAATATTCATAAATAATGATTTTTCCTCCGTATGAGAATCGATCTCACAACCGTTGCAAGTTTTGCCTCTTGTGTAACGACGGCCTGTATTCTTTATATTAAAAAAAATAAATCAGCTTCACGCTGTATCCCGCACACAGCAGGATAGGCAACCTAGTGTTAAGCCCACTTTCTGCTGGATTCTGGAGACATTGCGTGTTGAGTGGCAGAACTCAATATTATTATTAATATATTCACTGGTTCATTGTAGTAACCGTGTAAATTTAACATATCTATGTATAAACTTTTAATTAATATAAAAAATATATATTTTGCTGAACATTTCACGGTCAACGTTATTTTTTTATTACATACTAACGATTCGCTTGCGGCTTTCCCCGCATGAACTAAACAACTATTTATTTATTAAATTGGATTATTTTCGTGTTCTAATAACGTTAGAAGTTTCAAGACAACATCTACATTGAAAACTAAAGTTTCAACCAATTCAATAAAACAATTATTTTCTAACAATTTTATCAAACAGAATATTTTATATTGATATCACTTTTTTATTAACCGATTTTAATATATCAAAGACTAAATTTTAAGGGAAGATGCTAAAATACAATAGCAAAAATTGCGCATAGATCGATTAAACCGTTTCTGAGATTAACGTGCACGAACATACAGACAAACCTACAAACAGACAATAATTTAAAAAAGTCTTTGTTTTGGCTCCAAAAATTTTCTCATACATCGTCTATGTACAAATACCGATCAGTTACGATTTTGTTATAAGTATAGATAGATAGATTATATTTAAGTAATTTTAATTTTGTATGCTCACGTCAAAAACTTCTTAATAATTTATGAATGAATATGGTAGCTCAAGGTGGATCTCACACTTGAGAGCGGTTTATAAATACGGGCCTATGTCCATTTACCTTACGCTGGCCCCATATTTGAATAATTAACGTGTTCTTACATAGCCAAAGGACTTCCTCGATAAATATAAAAAAACGATAAAATAGTCAAAAAATAACTAAAACTTTGATAAACACTATTAAACTTTTGTAATTTCTACAAAATATAAATACAAGCTAGTTACTGAACTGTAAGGAGGATATGACCAAACAAGAGACGTCACCATGAAGGAACTATTCACTCATAAATCTGAAATAAACATTATATGGCCATAAAAATTCCGTGCAAACATATTTTACGATCATCATCGATATTTTGATCAGCCCGAATTAACCTTACAAGTATAAATGTTAAATTAGCATGAAATATGAGTCGTATTCTAGAAACTGTATGTTCAAATGTATATAAATAAAAAAATAAAATCAGCTTCTGCTGTATCCCGCACACTGCAGGGTAGGCATAGGGAACCTTGTGTTAAGACACTCCGTTCCCCACTTTCAAATGTATATAGTTTATTATAAACTAGTTTTCATCTGCGGCTTCGCCCCTGTAGTCAAAATTGTGTATGGCACATGTCACGCGAGCTTTAGGAGGTTAGGAGTACTTGCCCCGCTAGAGGAATGAAATATTCAATATTTCATTTCTTCGCACTGGTAACGAGGCAAAGGCGCCACTCAACATGCAACGCCTCGAAAATTCAGCGGGAAGTGGGGAACAGAATTTGTCAGTGTATTAAGGCTCTCCATTCTCATTAACACAATAAGAATGGAGTGTCTTAACACTGGGATCCTAAATTCCCTCTGCCTGAAGAACGCATAACTGGGCCAACATGGTGTCATAGTTTTTTTACTTAATCCTGTATACATACATCAGATTAGGTAGAGAGAACCAAGTCTAACACTCCATTCTCAACTTTATAAATTTAAGTAAATATTTTATCTCCTCGAGTGGGAATCGAACCCACAACCAGTCGGTTTTACAGTCACACTTTGTGCCGCTGCGTCACGACTGGAAATGATGCATTTAGAAATTCATTTTCTCCGACGAAGGTTAAAACGATTACTAGCCACGACGGCCTGTAAAAATCAATATATTTATTTACATAATAAATAACATAATACATATATTTAAATAATATATTGTAATATTTAATTAATTATTTCACAGGAGAAGATTTGACATCAGTTAAGATAATAGTGGCAGATGTAAAAGATGAGAAGTCATTGAAAGAGATGTGCTTACAAGCCAAAGTAATAGTCAACTGTTGCGGGCCGTACAGACATATCGGTGAACCTGTGGTCAAAGCGGCGATCGACAGCAAGACCAGCTACGTGGATGTTAGTGGAGAACCGCAGGTAGGGTGAAATTTATATATAATCATGTTGAAAATATCGTAAAAATAGGAGGAAAATTATTGATAATAAATACAACGCTTTTCTTTCCCCTTACAAACGACTTTATCCTAGCAGTCAAAGTGAAAGTCAGAGGTCAATTTTAACAATGAAAACATAATATAACGTGAAAACGAGGAGTGAATATGTCATTAAAAAAAATAACTGGTATGAAAAATGTCTGTCTGTCTTTATATTTGTCCGGGCTAATCTCCGGAAACGCTGTACCGATTTAAATAAGACTTCTAAAGGCAGATAGAGGGAAATTTGGAGCAACATATATATTTGAAATTGTAAAAACCTTTGTTTTTAATAAGTTCTTTGTGTCTTCTGAGATTTGGCTTAATAGGCTGTTGAAAAATCTATTACTGGGGGCATTTCTAATGTAATAGAACCCAAAACAAAAATAATCATACATATTTATATGTAGAGAGGCCAGTCGTGGCGCAGGGCAAGTAGTGTGACTGGTCTGGTAAACGCGACTGGTTGTAAAATGCAATATGTATCTAAATTTATATTTCTATTTCTTCGCTCCGGTGTCGAGGCAAAGCGCGGCGTTAAGTTCCGCCACTCAACACCCAATGACTCTAGAATTCGGCGGACAGTAGGGAACAGAGTGTCTTAGCAACTGCTCTCCTTTGCCTACCTGCAGATTTTTTTAATCTACATATATATTGATATAAGACTAAAAAATATCACTAAGCAGAATAAAGTATATAATATAATATATTGTTATACATATGCCTCCTATATTTACCACTAAAAACGCTAGTCTACGTAAGTCTACAGTTCCACGAGCATATTTTGCGTATTCACTTAAAATTTAAATATATAATGATGACATTGAATATACGGTTGCGTTTGTTTTTTGCGAGCAACAAAATTCTATTATTCAAATTTCAACTTTTGCAGACGATTATAAAAAATATATATCCATACCTATATTATAAATTCGAAAGTAACTCTGTCTGTCTGTCTGTCTGTCTGTCTGTCTGTCTGTCTGTCTGTCTGTCTGTCTGTGACGCAATCAGGGCCAAACCGCTAATTCAATTGTAATAAAATACTCATGCAGAGATATATGAGGGTCTTCGGATGAACATAGGTTACTTTTTTTCTCATATTTGTAATATTGTCGATATATACTAATATATTAAAATATTTTTTAATTTGACAGGCAATTTATTCCGCCATGTTAATAACAACCGA
>JAATLQ010033461.1:0-17964 GCA_013421005.1 Heliconius erato x Heliconius himera | reverse complement strand
AGTTTGCCACTACCACAATTTAAAGTAACTTTAAAAAAAATACTAACAAGTAAAGCTTATTACACTGTTCAAGAATATTTAGATGATAAACATGTATGGAATTAATGTCTATTGAATGTGATGCAGGTTAGCTGCCAGATAATGTAATAATACCATTGACTTTGAAAAGAGCAACTGTTGAGTTTCTTGCCGGCTCTTCTCAGCAGAACTGCCTTCCGAACCGGTGGTAGCTTGTTTTTCTTTGTTTACATGTTCATTTGACGATTCAAAAGTGCTTATACGAGTTTATTTGAATAAAGAATATTTTGAATTTGAATTTGAATTTGTCTGTGCGTCTGTCTGTCAAAAGTTTTTATCTCAAGAACGCTTGGAGATATCAAGTTGAAATTCAAACCAAATACTAAGATCCACTGTCCATTGATTTCCTAAAAAAAAACACACACATTTACTTAAAAAAAGGATATGGCTGTTTATATCGCTAAAACTATAAAGAGAAACAAAATTTATAGAGTACTTTCGGTTGACCTAGAATTATGAAATTTTGCATATACATTTGTGGTTAAATCTTAAGAAATAATAGATTTAAAAGGCGGGTTAAATTTGGTATTAAAGCTGCTAGTTCCAGTGAGGTATCAAAGTGAGGTTGGAACACTGAAAGTACTCTGGATAAGCTAAGCTTTTATTCCATAAAAAGCTCGAGATCTCCAATATTTGTACGAAACCCTCGATGGGCGAGCCCGACTCCTACTTGTCCAGTTTTTTCAAATATGTTTGTATGTAAAAGGAGTAAAATATTTTTTCTAAGAAAAAGAAAGAAATTGTTTATGATATTATTATACCTACATGCATAATACAGAAAATTTTAAATTCACTATTTTGATAACACACACATTACTTTCCGACATTTAATCTTTTAATTACAAATATTAACACTTACATATGAACACACAACTATAAACAAATAATATTTAAATTCTGTACCACATTATCATTAAACGAAAAGCCTTTTAATTATAGACAAACTCCCGGAGTAAAAATCTAACTCACGACCATCTTTATAAATCAAAGGAAATATTTTCCGATGATCTATAATGAAAATTATAATTTGAAAGTTGAGGGCCAACATGAATAAAATATGAATATTTAGCAACACATACCAGAAGCCTTGCGGTTGAATCGTTGACCCGAGTTATTATGGTCACCCTTTGACGATGTCGGATCAACTTGTTCTTACGTATGGGTCAAAACGACCCACGCTATTATAAAACAACCCTTGCGTTATAATTTTGTCGTATATCTTTATACGAAAAAATTATATGATTTTAATTTTTATTCTTTCCATTTTCTCCGTGGTCCAAGGAAAACGAAGGTAGCAATTAAGAGAGAATATGTCTGGGCATTGCAGTACATTGTGGATTCGATATTTTTTTATTTTTTTGGTAGCTTTTTAAGTCCCGCATAAAACTAGACCTAGTGTACTGAGCAAGACACGTCGTTCTCCGTATGCCTTAATTAAATACTTTGCGAAACCCATCGCCGCACTTCGTCGTGACAAAGTTAGGAAATCATAATAATTTATTCCACCGTAAGAAGGTCAACCATCGCGGTTACAGTCGAACATTGTCACACTGCTCCACGATAGATCCAAATGACAAAAGACAAATAATTAAAAAAGTTTATTTAGTTATAAAGTATATAGTCAGTTCCTTTATTTTTTTATGTATAGATATAGATATGTATAGATAGGTGAACTGAATTTTAAGTATTTTTTCAGCTTTACGCTATTCCTAATATCTCGCATATAGCAGAGGATGCAGAGGGAATCTAGTTTTAATACATTGTTTTCCCACTTTCCGCATTTTTAGAGACATTGCATATTGAGTGGAGGAACTCAACACCACGCTTTGTCTTCTTACCAAAGCGAAGAAAAGAAAATATTAAATCAAATCAAATCAGGTATGCGCTTTATATTGAAAGCTAAAGTTTCAGCCTATTCAGTAAAAGAGTTGTATAAAATAACTGTTATAGCAAATTTGTTGAACTAAGTAAATTAAATCGATATAACTTTTTTATTTATAAACCAATTGTAATAAAATGAACCCTATATGTTACCGAAGTTTGCCAAGATCTAATAGTGAAAACCGCAATTAAGTCGGTTAAGTCGACTCTGAGATTAACAATAACAAACGCAAAGACAAATAGACTACAATTTTAAAAATCATTGATTTGTGTTCTACTACAATAATAAAGGTCCTTAAAACATTTTTAAACCAAATATCTTCCAAGTACAGATACCGATCCGTTATGGTTTTATTATATGTATAGACTAGAGGGCGCGCGCGGCTTCGCCCGCTTATTAGGAGTGAATTGTAAAAAAACCACGAAACACGTGTTCAATAAAATATTTTTAACAGTCTGAATTTATTTTTTTATAAAAATCGGTGGCAATTTAAAGATTTTGCCATATAAACATTCAACCCCTTAATTGAACCCTTAGGGGGTGAATTCTTAAAAACCATGAAACACGTGTTCAATTAAATATTTTTAAGAGTCTGAATTTCAAATTTTATAAAAATCGGTGCAGATTAAATTTTTTTTCCATACAAACTTTCAACCCCTATTACATCCCTTTAGGGTTAAAATTTTTCAAATTCCCTTCTTAGTGGATGTCCAGAATATGAAAATAAACATCTGCCCAAATTTCACGTTTCTACGCACAGCGGTTACGGCTCTGCGTGCGTCTTACCTCAGTCAGTCAGCACAAGTCCTTTTTATATGTATAGACTAGCTACCTGCTCACGGCTTCGCCCGCTAGTCTGCAGTTTTAGCGGACAAACAGCCAAAAAAATAAAAATATTTGTTTTGGGTTCTATTACATTGATAAAGACCTCCAGGATGATGATTATTGGGGAAACAATAGTATTTCTGTATTACCAGGAATCTTCTAACAAATTACCCTCGTAAATGCTATTTAAAGTTGTTTGTTCTATTTCTGGGATGGAGGATTTATTTAAGGATGTAAAATCTATTAGGTACGCAGGGGGAGCCTAATGTTAAAACACTTCGCTCTCCGCTTTACGCCGAATTCTAGGGGTATTGGTTGTTGAGACACCAGTGCGAAGAAATGAAAATATTCGAAATTTATTTTCTTTCAGTTGGAATCGAACCCACGACCCGTCACGTTTAAAGTCACTCTTGTGCCTTATGACTGGCACCGAGGCTTAAAACTTTAAAAAGAATAACCTACGAAAGCTTCAATAAAGTAGTTATGAAGAATTCACCTTTAATACCAGATGAATCCTATATTTCATTATTTGAAACGATACAAACACGACTATTGTGGAACCAACATTATTAGTCCACTAGAGGGCGCGCGCGGCTTCGCCCGCTTATTAGGAGTGAATTCTAAAAAAACCACGAAACACGTGTTCAATAAAATATTTTTAACAGTCTGAATTTAAATTTTTATAAAAATCGGTGCAGATAAAATGTTTTTTCCATACAAACTTTCAACCCCTATTTCATCCCTTTAGGGTTAAAATTTTTCAAATTCCCTTCTTAGTGGATGTCCAGAATATGAAAATAAACATCTGCTCAAATTTCACGTTTCTACCATCAGCGGTTACGGCTCTGCGTGCGTCTTACCTCAGTCAGTCAGCACAAGTCCTTTTATATATATAGATAAAGCCACTTACTCCATAATTCGGCAGAAAGTGGGGAAGAGAGTGTCTTAACACTTGGTTCCCTCTGCCTACCCTGCTGTGTGCGGGATACAGCGTGAAGCTGACCAATATAGATAAAGATCACTAAAGACTAATAATATATGGACAAATATGTCTTAATAAAACATGAAAATATTCAATAGATCTTTCAGCAAATGCTTTTGGGCGCAAGCAATTTTACTTTATTTCTCCCCGTCTTGTCATGATGGCGACCTTTAGAATATCTAGGACAAAGCACTGCAAAGTAGGGCCCGCAAGGTTTTCTAAAACAAACTACCAGATACAACCTATTAGGATATTACTAACAGGTATATTTAAATGTTCATAATTTATCAAAGTAATCATACAATTGATGTAAGAAAAAAATATTTATAGGTTAAAATTGATTGGGAAGCCCTGCTCTCGCATATAAACCGTAGAGAGGCCATTTACCCAAGCTCCAGGACATATTCGGTTTTATTGTGGTATTATTCTTAAAACGCCAAATTCTGTACAACAGATAAAGAAGTAATAAAGTTAGTGAGCGTAAGTTTCAAAATATATATAAATGAAAATGGAAAGCAATATTTAAAATATATATTTTTATTTATTCTTAGTTTTAAACAAGGTTTTATAAATGTTGTGCAGAAACGAATCTTTTATTCTTATTTATATTTTATTCTTATATAAATTATCGAATATAATTTAAGCAGGAAAATTCTATGTAACGTCACAACGTAGATTTGTTTTCAAATTTATGATATAAAAATATTATATATTATTTAACTATTATAGAGGACAGTCGTGGCACAAAGACACACGCAAGAGATAAACGCGACAGGTTGCAGGTTCAATTCTTGCTCAAAGAAATGATAATATATACATTTCCTCGCTTTGGTAAGACAAAGCGCGGGGTTGAGTTCCACCACCCAACCAAATGAAAGGGGCTAATAGGAAAAGTATCTTATTAATACGTTCCCAGGTTATCTCTGCCTATCCAGCTGTGTGCGGGATACATCGTAAAGTTAAAAAAAGAAAAAATATATATTATGAAGTTTCATTTCAATTTTGTGCGAAAAAGCGTAAAGCTGTCATAACCGTCATCAACAATATGTAGAAAGTGCATGTACAGATATTAAAACTAGATATAACATTCAAAAACTCTGGGCTCTATCTATTCCATTGAATAAATACTAGCGTTGTGAGAATTCAAGTTTAGTCAATATGTACTGTGTATTTTTGTCCGACCAAAAAAACAAACTACTATCGGGTTGAGGTTTTTTGTTTTTGTTTTCAAACTATTTGAATTGGAACAGTATATATTTCATTATTCCTTGGGGACATTGTTTCTACGTCTGTACATTTAAAAAACCTTCGGAGGATAAAGAAATCCTACTAATAACTATCCTACTATATACTATCCTGAAATTATAAATGTGACAGTTTGTGAAAATTAATATTTGTTCCACTTTCACGCAGTAATTATTGAACAAATTTAGACCAAACTTTATAATAATATAGGTTATACATCAGAATAGCACATAAGCTACAGTTTATTTAAACATTTTTTATATAATTTAAAAGTGGTGGTTTTTTTATATTATTAAAATGGCTACGCCATAAGTTTAGATCGCGAATATCTCATAAACCATTAAGACAGACAGCTCATCACAATTTTATATATAGTATTAAAAAACTTAAAATTTAAAATAAATATATATCGTATAAATTTATATTATATTTTAATTTAGCACCTAGAAAACAAAAAAATGCTTAACAAATATATTCAAACTCATCGTAGCACGATCAAATCCACTTACCCCGTTCTCACTTGAGTGACAAGACTTTACAGGTCAACTGCATCTAGCTCGAGCTATAAGTGACATAGAGGAATTAATCAGGGATTAAGTACATGAGTGTCCTCTGAAACGCTTTAGATCTAAAAAAGGTGATAAGATAAGCAGATCATCGCAAGGTAAGTCCGCTAGATGGTTTTTTTATTTTATGGGTTGCACGTTTCCATGGTTTTATTGAATTGTTTAACTTATTTTTCTCAGTTTCATGATTTATCGCTAGAAAGGTAGTGAAAGAAACGAAACGTCAAAAGCTACGGTCTTTGCATGTCTCTTTCGGCTCGTCCAATATTGCCAACATCGCCATACAGATTAAATGGTTGTTTCAATCGTTTTTTTGAAGGCCAGCCGTGGCGCAGGGGCACAAAGTGTAACTGTAAAATCGACTGGTTGTGGGTTCGATCCCCACTCGAGGAAAAGAAATGTTTATTTACATTTATATTTTCATTTCTTCGCTCTGGTGTCGAGGCAAAGCGCGGCGTTGAGTTCCGCCACTCAACACGCACTGCCTCCAGAACTTGGCGGAAAGAGGGGAACGGAGTGTCTTAACACTAGGTTCCCTCGGCCTACCCTGCTGTGTGCGGGATACAGCGTGAAGCTGATTAGATTTTTTTTAACAGCGGTTTTTTGACGCTTTTACTTGATCTGCGGTTGATCAAAGTTTTCAACGTATATTCAAATTTTGACCACTGAATCATTTTATTACACTTTAAATTAATTAATTGAAACAATAGTGCTCATCAATTTGTTCTGTATTGTGGAGAGTAATCGAAACATCACAACCGGTTTATTTGTTCTCTATGCTGTTGTTGTTCAAATATGTACTAAAATATGTATATACAAAAAGAGGGTTCACAATACAAATGAGTAAATAAAAACGAAAACTGAAAGCTTATAGGCATTTTATGAAAAAAAAAACAACTTATATTTGTAGTTAATTTCATTCATATAGTGCATACGTCTGCAAAATTACAAAAATTGAATCACAACGTAAAATGAAGATTAAATTAATTAAGCCTCACGCTGTATCCCGCACACAGCAGGGTAGGCAGAGGGCACCTAGTGTTAAGACACTCCGTTCCCTACTTTCTGACATATTCTTGAGGCATTGTATGCTGAGTGGCGGAACAAACGCGCTTTGACGCCTCGACAACAGAGCGAAGAAATGAATGTATAAATTTAAATCAATATTTCATTTCCTCAAATGGAGATCGAACCCACAACAGCCATGTACGGTCACACTTTGTGTTCTTGCGCTACGACTGGCCTTATGAAATCACGACGTATAAATCTAAATACATACATATTACTACAAAATAAACATATATATAGATATAAAAGTTGGTACACAACTTCTATAAACGACCCATCTATTTACATAACTCAGTTTGACCCTCGCTTTGTCCCGTGTGAAAGAAAATTACATTACATTAGCTGTTCAACGTTGAAATTTCGCTCCTCGGCGCGCTCAGTACGTGATAACTTGTACTTAGATCAAATTATAACTGTGTTTTAAATAGGCTAGTATTTGTATACAAATTATATTACCCCAAAGCTGTTCAGCAAATATATATTTAAAGTAAATTAATTTTAATGATATTTTTTGGGTTTATATTTCTCATGTATTTATTCAGCTATTTGGACTAACTTAAAAAATTGAAACAGTTTTTATTTCCGAAAAATTGTTAAATATTCTGCATGGTATCAGTGACGTGTTATGCAATTTTGATTCGAGTGATATTAATCCGCTTTGGATGTACCAAAACATTTTTTACACGGCGCACTGTCGCAGTGACAGTGTAAAGGATATTTTATAACAATTATTTTTAGTTTTCAATATTAAATATATATTTTTTAGTATCAAGCTGTATCCCGCATATAACAGGGTATGTTTTCCGCTCTTTGTTTATTATCTATCTATCTATATATATAAAAGGACTTGTGCTGACTGACTGAGGTAAGACGCACGCAGAGCCGTAACCGCTGATGGTAGAAACGTGAAATTAGAGCAGATGTTTATTTTCATATTCTGGACATCCACTAAGAAGGGAATTTGAAAAATTTTAACCTTAAAGGGATGAAATAGGGGTTGAAAGTTTGTATGGATTTTTTTTTAATCTGTACCGATTTTTATAAAATTTGAAATTCAGACTCTTAAAAATATTTCATTGAACACGTGTTTCATGGTTTTTAAGAATTCATCCCCTAAGGGTTCAAATAAGGGGCTGAAAGTTTATATGGAAAAATCTTTCAATTGCCACCGATTTTTATAAAAATTTAAATTCAGACTGTTAAAAATATTTTATTGAACACGTGTTTCGTGGTTTTTTTACAATTCACTCCTAATAAGCGGGCGAAGCCGCGCGCGCCCTCTAGTATACAATATACATATGAACATAATATATCGAACATAACAGAACCTACGTCATTTTAGCAAAGCTGAAATTTTGAGGACTATTAGTCCTTTTCTGCAAAGCAGAGCCCTAAACCTAAGCCCTAAAAAACGGAGGCCTTATAGGATTACTTTGTTGTCCGTCTATCAAGATTATGTAATGGGGAGCATATCTTAATGGGAATGGTATGTCTTAACACTAGATTCACAGGTTCCCATTGCCTATCCTGCTATATGCTGGATACAGCGTGAAACTATAAAAGAAATTGACGAAATAGAAAATATTTATAAAAATAAACATTAAATTTAAACATTCATCTTACATAAGTACCAAAGCCGCTATCTTAAAAATCGTAAAACAAGACTACTCTATCTTCAGTGCAAATTTTCTATAACCGCCTTCTCGGAGATGAAAATTATATAACATAATGTAATAAAACAATTTTGCACAATCTCGAGGTTCTTGAGAAGCATTAACGCTATTTCCATAACTTGGTCACTTTGTCGGATGAGGAAAGCTCCCACTAAGGAACGCTCACGACCTGTTAAGTTTCATCCTCCGGCTGTAAACCGGAAATGGAGAACTTTAAGAAAGTTATTTAGTTCTTTATTTGCGTCAAAACTTTTTGGGTCAGAATAAGTTTGAGAGAGTGTCTTAACAAGGTAACAAACTGTCTGAAATATTCTCTTCTCTTGTTGAAAGAGGGTGTACTCGTATGTAGTTTATATTTCGTTTGCTTATACCGCTTTACTTAACTACAGTATAAATATTTTGTGTTTAACAATTTTATTTAAAAAATAAATGTAATTTAACTTTTAAAAATGAAATATAAAAATGTTAAAACTAAAATTATTACTAAAGTTTCTTCTAACTCCACTTTAATTTAATTACTAGATACTGCTACCATTTGGCAAACTATGTTACTATTTGGAGTCAGATCTTATGCCAAAATTTTAATAAAAACTAAAAATAAAATAAAACATTCACTAAAAAACTTTTTATAAAACCGATTTAGTAAAAATTAATGTTGGTCAATCGTTGTTAGTTCGATTCCCTCTCCGCTGCTATGTGCGGAATACAGAGTGTAGTTAAAAAAGGAAATGTTTTTCTAGCTCACACTATACCACTTATAGCAGACAAAAAGAACCTAGTGTCAATACACTCTGTCCTTCGCTTTTTACCTTAATTGAATAAATTGTGTGCTGAGTGAGGGAGTGAGCTGAATTTAACGGGACACTTTGAACAGAGCGGAGAAATTACAGTTATACGCATGAGTGAGATTCGAACCCGAAACGAATGATTATGGGTTCGAATCTCACTCATGCGTATAAATGTAATTTCTCCGTTCTCCGTCCACAGTGAGAGGATGCATGTACCACTACGGTAGGATAATACGGGATAATATTGTACAAAATGGGTTATCTTTAAAAATAAAAATGAATGTTTGTCTGTATGTCCTTCATAGAATCGTAAACTATGCATTTCATCATGTGATTGATGATCTTTACCACAGTTGTTGTGCATAAGCCCACGATGATCTCTGCCTTGGTACGTACGACCAATTTTCGACAGATGGCGTAGATCCAATGATATTTTTTACACAGTAGCGCAGCTAGTAATAAATAAAAAAGACATTACGGACCCCATCATTATGATTATATCAATCAATAACAAAAACAATCAAGGGAACCACGCATTTAACATTGAAACAGCTACAATTATATGGTTAATTCCTTCTTGTCTGAAAGGACTTCGCCTCGGGGATCAGGTTTAACCCTTTTAGATTCAAAAGTTAGTTTAACTACTTAATTGTGCGTAGAATTAGTAACAACAGATTTATTGGTGGTCTGTTTGCCCATATGTTTAATTAATGCACTATGTATATTATGGTATATTGTCTATATAGATGTATAGAGGAAAAATGTGACCTGTCGTGGCGCAGGGCCACTAGCATACGAATGTAAACACGACAGGTTATGAGTTCGACTCCTTCGAGGACATGAAATATTTTGAATGTTAATGTCCTCGCTCTGGTGAAAACTGCCAAAGCGCGGCATTAAGTTCCGCCACGCAACACGCAATGTTTCCAGATTTCAGCGGAAAATGGTGACTGGAAAGAGGAACAAAGTGTCAGAAAAAAGCAGCTTAGAATTACCATCAGTTAGTTAAAATACGTAATTATACAAAAAATATTAAATAAATATTGAAGCTATTATGAAGCAGTGGAACAATATCTTATTATAAACGCGACCGTTATGGGTTCAAGCGTTACTTAGAGAAGTTATTTCCATTTTGCCGCTCCGATAAGTCATAGC
Source organism: Heliconius erato x Heliconius himera (assembly GCA_013421005.1). NCBI lineage: Eukaryota > Metazoa > Arthropoda > Insecta > Lepidoptera > Nymphalidae > Heliconius > Heliconius erato x Heliconius himera. The sequence continues at coordinate 7,702 of JAATLQ010033461.1, read as the reverse complement.
ACGGTGTTTAGATCCGCCATTCAAAACGCAATGTCCCGAATTCAGGCAGAAAACGGACAACACAGTGTTTTAACACTCTCTCTGTCTTCGCTGCTAAATGTGGGAAGAAGCGCGAGACTGGAAAAGAATATTGAATAGTCAACTAACTATTCAACTATCAAGATAGTAGACGTCAGAAGTCATACTGAATTATGACTTAATAATGGGGTGCGAACTCTAATGTGCTAAATGCAAATGGACATTTTGCCATGGTTTTAAAGCACAATTTTGTAAAGTAATCATGAAATCGTTTTCTTGTTTTGTCCCACCATATTTAATATTTAAATTTCACGCTGATTTCCGCGTATAGCAGAATAGCCAAAGAGAAACTAGTGTTGTCAGTAGTAGTTACGTCACTTCGCGCTTTGCGTTATTGCCGTGCAAGAAAATTAAAATATTTCATTCCTCCGAGTGAACTGTAACCCGCAACCGTCGCGCTTACAGTCAGACTTGTCATTACTACGCCAAGATGACCTCGATACTCACCACATTCTATATATAGAAATAAAACCAAATCAAAAAGAAAACTAAGCCGACACGACTTACATTATTTGCAGGAGCTTCCACATGAATTGTTTTAAGTAAACAATCACCGGCTGTCACGTTTGTAAGCTCTCGGATATTGCAATTAGGTCGTGTCTATATACATATACATACACAAATATACTGTACATATATGTATATGTGTAATACAACATGTAATAAATATCTAATATTTAGAGCAGATAAATGTTGGTTGTGGGTTCGATGCTAAGAAATATAATATATATAATATCCTAGAGTGGGAATTGAACTCAGAACTGTCACGTTTCCCCTTCACTGGCTTTAAATGCAAATAGAAACTCCTAACATAGAACAACTATTTATAAACGATGAATACACTATCTCAAGCACGATTCAATGAATTCAACCAGTTCTAAGTCATAAATAGCTGTGATGCACCACAGCTTACACAAGCTCCGAGGCTTACGAGGCGCATTTGCAATTCTCCTTCATAGATCCCTCCCATCTTGCGGCGAGCTCTTCAAATATATCATTTGTAATCCATTTTCTATGTACTATTATGTTACTTTGTAAAAATAAATAAATCAATAAATCAGCTTCACGCTGTATCCCGCACACTGCAGGGTAGCTAGAGGGAACCTAGTGTTAAGACACTCCGTTCCCCACTTTCTGCCGAATTCTGGAGGCATTGCTTGTTGAGTGGCAGAACTCAACGCCGAAATGTTACTTTATAAGTTTACGGATATATTTATACTTATTTGGATTTGGAGGTAAATATAAAGAAATCAGTAATAAAATTTGCTTATTAGTTTAGTTTTAGAAATTTTGCAAGTTAGGATGCAAAACCAAATTGAATTTTATTTAACCATATTAAGAACGTGTTTTCGAGTGGGTAATCGAACACCCGACCGTCTTAAGTATAATCAGACGTTTTTCTTCTACTCTACAATCACGTCATACTGTTGTTTATACATCTTAAGAATATTTAATGATTCTAAGGTCTGCCCTGATAAGAATACAAATTTTACATTTTTTTTTTAATTATGCTTACTTTTTGGTATGTAATTAAAGAAATCATATTATATCGCTAAAAAGGGAATTCTTATTATTAAAAAATATTCTAAAAAATGATCATTTTAAATATGAAATATATTCCTCTAAAAACAAAAAAAAATTGAAAAGTACTCGTATAGAATAAATGCATTGTACACTAGGTTCTAAATGTTAGCCATGTAATCGAACGAAATAGCTTAACTTTTTTATAAATCAATCCTAGAAATGTTAAGGTGGGTGTTTAACCTTTACAACTAACGTTTTTTTAGCTTCACGCTGTATCCCGCAGACAGAAGGATAGGCAGAGGGAATCTAGCGTTAAGACACTCCGTTCTCCCTTTTCCACCAAATTCTAGAGACAATGCGCTTTAAGTGGCGAAACACAACGCCGCGCTTTTCCTCTACACTAGACGAAGAAATGAAAATATGAAATATTTCATTTTCTCAAGTGGGAATCGAACTCACAACCTTACAGTCACATACTTGTGCCCCTGCGCCACGACTAGTCTCTAAATATTAATAACAGTTTAGACACACTTCTACTATACCAGTAATATATTATATTAGTCTACATATATGTACTCGTATATACTTTATTGTCTCGGCTACCCAAAATCACGCAAATATTAATTTCTGCTGATCAAACATGCGTATAGCGTACTAACTCATAGGAAAGTCAACATAAGAAAAAGTATCATTCAGGCGTCCGTCCTCATTTACAATTCTAATAAATTGCTGAATGTTGGGAAGAAAAGGCGACACGATGTATGGAGAGTGAAGGTGAAAGATCGATTTAGATAGTTACGGAACTAATGTCTAAATTTTCCTTTATTCTAACAGCATTTTAGACAGGGATAGAGGCCGTCGTGGCCCGGTGGTATATGGGTGTGACTGTAAATGCGATGATGGTGGGTTGGATTGCCAATCGGGAGAATGAAATATTTTAATATTCTCTTTTTCTTTGCTCTGGTAACGAGGCAAAGCGCAACGCCATTCAACACGCAATGCCTCGAGAATTTGGCGGAGAGTATGATTCAAGGTATGTCGGTAGTGTCTTAATGGAGACGGAGTGTCTTAACAATAGGTTTTCAGGTACCTCCTGCCTACCTTGCCACGTGCGAAATATAGCATGAGGCTACAAAAAAAAACTACATTACATCCGAGATAAATAAAGTATTTGTGAAATTATTGAACTAAAGTTATTAAAAAAGTAAATAAAATTCCACCGCACTGGGAACGCAGTTCGCACCCACAACTGCTTATATTATTGATTGTGTTTTATGTTTTAATAATTAATGTTTAAAGTATTTAAAACACTAAAAAATCCAAATATTCTATAAAAATACATAAACTCTGCTGTTACAACAAAAGGTTTTAAGTTCTACTTCCATATTATTTAAGGAAGTCCCTTCGGAATTTTGTGACAGCGACGTGAAGTCCAAATCGGATTGACTCTTGAAAATATTTAGTTTCTAAGTAGCTTGGATTTTTACTTCCTTTTATGTTTTCGAAGCATGTGGATGGAAACTTTTACTTTAAAAACGAGAATTTTAATAAAATACACGTACATACGTTTCAATTTTTCACAAAACTCAAGGAAAACTTTTAAGTTCTAAAAGCTATAATTTTGAGAAAATATGTTTCAATTTCTCACGAAAGTTTAACAATGTTGGTAACTTGTTTTTTAGTTTCATAAGTAGTAAACTTTATTACAAAGTGATATTTATGAGGTCTTTTCCATCCAATTTATGATATATCCTATTTCACCAACCTTACATTTGTTCATATTTTTTCGAGATATTAAAGATACTACTAATCTTAAATATGACCTTTACTTTACTTTTACTCTGTAATCAAAATATACAATATAATTAATTTTAGTTATATAAGGATAAATAGAAATCATAAGTCACCATACCAATGAATGCAGAATACAAAAAGAATAGTTTAAAAATTTAAAAACTTTTTTACTAGTAAGTAGGCAGTCAAAGGTTCCATCAGCCATTTTTCAATTTCATCATCAGACCAGCTTGACGGCTCACTATCTTATATAAGTCAAAGGATTGATAACTCAACAACAAAACGCATTACCCAATATGTAAAATCCTGCCACTTCTTGTTTAGTCATGTCGACACGACACATGGAGATCATATCAAATGTAAACTAGACGTGTCATCTTAGGAATATACAGCCTACGCTTGCTAAGGCTGCTACACTTGTAGGCCCTTTATGTCGAGTTTATAGTGTGTTATTGTGTACTAAAAGCTATCCGACTTTGGGATGAACAAATATTTGGATCCACTGTGCAAATTTAGTATACTTACTCAATAACTCATGAACTCAAGGATATATTCATAAAGTTAAAATATTATACACACAAATGATATAAAAAAGAAAAATAAAATTCATAAACAACTCTGTGCTCTTACAAGTACAACAACTGCACATTTTCCCGCGTAGCAGGATAGGTAAAAGAAGCCTAGTGTTAAGACATCTGTTCCCCATTTCGGCTCATTTATTAAACTCTTGTGTGTTATGTGGCTGAACTTAACGCAGCTTTTCTACAATAGCGGCGAAATGAAAATAGTATCTTTCTCCGGAGTGGGTATCGAATCCACAATCATCACTTTTATAGTGAGACGCTGTCTACTGCACCACGGTGGTCTCAAAAATTAAATGATCAGCTAATATCTTATTTTAAATTACAACACCAGCATGGTGTAACATCTGAAAATCGTAATTTGTGGGGTCTTTCAGGATAAAATTGCGTAAGACTAAAAGGCCGCATTGTCAAGAAATTTGTGAAAAGCAGACAGCCGAGTGTTTTATTACTTTGATCTATTTCGCATCGAGCAAAGAAGGTAGAAAGTACTAGTATTGAGGCACTCCATCCTCTGCTTTGACTGCGTACGCCAATTTCTCCTACCAGAGAGGGGGAGTGAAAATCAATTATTTAATTCCCTCGAATAGTGATCAAATCCACAAATATCGCGTTTGCACTTCAAGGACCTCAATATTTAAACATTAGTCGTGCATATTGGCTTTAAAGCACTGTAAGAAAATTGCAGCGTTAAATACAGGAAATAAATGTAAAATGTTTGAAGCAGTAACATTTCGACACTCTATCTTTACTTATATCTTCTCAATTTATAAAACTGCTAACAAATCTATCTATCCAAACTGGCTGCATATAAAAAAAAAGGAAAAATAGTAAAGCGGTATTGTACTGCATTCTCTCTATTAAGAGTCTATTGTTTTATATAACACTGTTATACGTAGTATTGTGGTACCATAGCACACGAAAGAGTGTTTCGAATAGAAACAATTGTTTAGAACAACTGCCTGCTGCCTACCATGCCGTGTGCGGGATATTATAGCGTGATGCGAAAAAAAATATCCTAATAAAAGAACATCCCACAATACTATTATAGATGTGTGACCCAGTTGCATAAATGAATACTATAACATTTTCATATAAAAGATTATATCACTAATGTAAATCATACCATAAAGAGTTTTTATACTATACAAGGAAAAAAATACTGCAATAAAATAGATCCTTATACAAACTAAGCATGATTTATATTTATAACTCTCCCTCGGTCAGCTACTCGTATGGTTACTCAAATAACATGCGGGTCGTATAAAATTATATATTATAGAATTTCTAAGGAATACTATATTTTTATTTCCGTACTAGGTATATCTTACGCGTAGACATGATCTGTAGGTATTTTTTTATGTATAAATAGAGATCCTCCTTGGCAGTGGCCGTAAAAAGGCTGAGATGATGATGATGCATTTCGGGTTTATGAACAATGTTCTTAATCACTTCACGTTGTATCCCGCATGTAGCTGTGTAGGTAGGCAGAGGGAGCCTAGTATTAAGACATTCCACTCTGCTTTACACCATATTGTAGAGGCATTGCGTGTTGTGTGGCTGAACTCCACCCCGCGCCTTGCCACCAGAGCGAAGAGATGAAAATATTAAATATTTAATATCCTCCATCCTCGAGTGGCAATCGAACCCACAGCCTGTCACATTTGCAGTCACACGTACGTGCCACTGCGGCATAATAGGCCATTGTTTTAAAACAAAAAAAAATTTATAAAATCAAATAAAAAATGCTTCGTTGAAAACCGCCACTCAACCTGCAATGCCTCCAGAATTGGGCGGAAAGTGCAGAAAAGAAGTATCTTAATGTGTGACGGAGTATCGTAACACTAGGTTCCCAAGTCCATTTTGCCTATCCTGCGATTTGCACGATACAGAGTCAAGCTAAAAAAAACTAACATACTTTTAACAACATTTTAAAGTAACAAAATTATAACTGATTGATTTATTTTATTTTTAAAGTATTATTTGTATTTACTACATACAGATTATTAAAAAAATAATAAAATAGGTTAATTTTATTTCAAGCAGGCCCTTTTAATTCATGATGAATAAGTAGGTAATTAAGTCAACTATAAATATTTTTTTCACGGTTCAGCGAGGACCACATAAGTACCTACGACAGGAGAATTGGAAAATTACAAGAATTTGTTGTTCTAAATGTAAGAGCTGAACTATTAAGAATATAATAGTATATATAATATCAATAATATGTGTAATAGGAAGCATTATTCTTCTATATGTATGCATGGTTTTTTTTTCCAGTTTCAAGCCTAAAAAATAGAGAAATTTGTAAATAGAGAAAACCTAGTGCAAAGGTATTCCTTTCATCTTAAATTTGAAAACTTCTCAATGTTCGAGACATTGCGTGCTAAGTAAAGGATCCCAACGAACAAACAAACAAACTTACCAATACGGGGAAAAATGACTTCTTTGCACTACATAGACGTACATATCACATGTTAATATTAATAAAATAGACTTACTTAATGCTTCTCTTCAAATATGCAAATTGTATTAATATTATACAACTTTCATATTTTATGAGTGATGTAAAAAAAAAATACGTAACAATTTGATTAATGCATAGATAAAAAAATTAGGACTTTAAAAGGCTATCAACGTTCTCCACGCTTTGGAGGGTATATCGTCAAAAGCCTGTATAATTCTAATAAATGGTTTAATCACGAGATGACACAGTGCTCGCATATACTTGTAATCAGATATTTTATAATAGCCTAAGCGCCTACTCAAGTAAAAAAGGCTAAAACGGCAAGGAAAAAATTCAATTAGTACCTTATAATTCATGTCTTTTTTCTGAACTAGTTTTTTTGCTTTTTTGTGGAAGAGTAAGCAGAGAACTTAGTGGTAATACACTCCGTTGTCGAGAGAAGTCAATACACTTGCGTGGTAAATGTCAGAACTCTACGCTATTATTATTTGTCTTATGCTTAGCTCGCATAATAATAATAAAAAAAAAGAAATAACCTGTAGTTATATAATTATGACATAATAAGATACATTCTGGCTAGGTATAGAGGATTAAATCGCAGTGATTACCATGATGTAATACAGCCTATAGCCCCAACTTAAAAGTAATATTTCAATTTGAACCAGTAGTTGTTGAGATTAACGTGTTCAAATAAACATACTCTTTACCTTTATAACATTAGTATAGATATAATAACACTAATAGATTTGAATTTCATACCAACAACAAGAGAAATCTTCAGTCTTTGTTAAACGTTAGTTACTAGAATTGAAACAGAGTAGATTAGTCTATTTGCAAAATTAAGACAACTCCAGAACTAGCTTTGACTCTCAGACAATACAAACTAGTACAAGTGAAACAACAACTAACTGAACAACGGAAATGAACGTTTATTATGATAGTATTTTAAGTAAGTAAGTAAGTAAGTAAGTAAGTAAGTAAGTAAGTAAGTAAGTAAGTAAGTAAGTAAGTAAGTAAGTAAGTAAGTAAGTAAGTAAGTAAGTAAGTAAGTAAGTAAGTAAGTAAGTAAGTAAGTAAGTAAGTAAGTAAGTAAGCAAGTAAGTAAGCAAGTAAGTAAGCAAGCAAGTAAGCAAGCAAGTAAGTAAGCAAGCAAGTAAGCAAGCAAGTAAGCAAGCAAGTAAGCAAGCAAGTAAGCAAGCAAGTAAGCAAGCAAGTAAGCAAGCAAGTAAGCAAGCAAGTAAGCAAGCAAGTAAGCAAG
>JAATLQ010033460.1:39589-57544 GCA_013421005.1 Heliconius erato x Heliconius himera | reverse complement strand
TCAAGTAAATCGGTTCAGTAGTTTCAGAGAAAAATGCGGACAACAATATGTCGACAGACAGACAGACAGACAGACAGACAGACAGACAGACAGACAGACAGACAGACAGACAAGAAATTCAAAAAAAATCTTTTTGCTTTCTATTAGTCTTTTTAAGTGTCCCTCTATCCATTTCAGTCAAAATTACTAAATGTACAGACAAAATATTTTTACTGTCTTATTATATATAGAGAAGAGATTAGCTTTGAATTATATTCGTTTCTTATTTACGTAGAGTATGTCGTGGAGTAGAGGTATAAACGTGCGGTTGTAAACGCCACGGTTGTGGCGTCCACATTTGGGAAATGAAATATTTAATATTCTCTGGTAAAGAGGCAAAAAGTGGCTCCAGAATTCGAAAAGTGGGGAACGGAGTGTCTTAACATTAGATCCCCAGGTTCTCCCTGTCTACACTGCTACGTATGGGATACAGCGTGTAACTTAAAAAAAATAATATATAAGTAGGTAAGTAATATAAGTAGGTTGTGTGCAATTAAATGGAATAGGTAAGTTGTTGGTTCGATTACATTTATACGAGTATATGAAAATAAAAATGGGGAGTCCTATCGGAGCTATAAGCGGGATAATTAATATTAAAGGTTTCATTTACCAGTTTTATTTTAATCTTTACGCTATATCACGCATCCTACGCGCCTTTAAAAAAAACTTTAAAGTATCCTAATGTTTTTCAAATTGCAAGTAAATGGTCTGCAAAATGAGAAAATTCCTGGCTTAAGTAAGCAAATGGGTGCCTGAAGTTGACGTATTGAGGGTGTATGCAATCAATTTCGTTACTTGCATATTTGACGATGACCTATAAATTTAAGATCGTATCGTTTTCTTGTAGAAGATATCCAAAATTATTAGAAGAATTATAGTAGGTTTTAAAGCATTTTAAAATATTCTTCGGGAAATGAAATATTTATATTTCTCGTTTAAGAAAAAAATCAATACTGCCTCCAGATATTTCAAGAAACATAATGCTTGAGCTAAATTTAAGCATATTCATAGAATTGGCAAGAGATTATTGGACTATCCATCCGGACTCATGCGTTTTGGTCTCTTGCCAAGTTCGTTCATGGTAATTTCTGTAAGTCTTCACTTCCATCGCATGGATCTCTGCTTCATTCGGCAAAAGGGTAGGCGGATATCTTGTGCATACGTTTTGTTTCCAATTCAACTCTCGATGACTTGGAGAAAGCACCACCAACCATTACTAGGTGCGAACATACTATGCGTGGCGTTTGTATTATTCAAACCGCCGTGTGACGTGCTCTTAGTTCCCTTGATGTCAGGAAATACAGTGGTCCTAATGGTATATCTACTATCGTGTTTAAGACGTGTGCTCCAGAACTAACCTCGGTGCTAACGTGCTTACTCTTTTTCTCCTATACGCCTAAGACTTGACATTCGGTCACGGCATTCGACACAAAACCGTTCTGGCACAAAGCTATTTTATAAATATACCATAGGTAACCAGTATCCTTGATAGACGGAGCGACGACCTTTATGGTCGTCATCGTAGGTGTATGCTCGGAGACCAAGCTCATTAATGTTGGAGTACGCCAAGTTTCAGTCTTATCCTTAACACTGTTTATTCTGCATATCAATTACATGTTGCATTCATTGTTCGATGGCAACCAGCAACGCATCCGCTATTCCTTCAGGTATGTAGATTTTCATGTGCGAAGGTATCGCTTACCATCAGGTGGACCTTCGACTTGTTTGCCCCTTTATGCAATAATAAAAAAAGTTAAGGGTATGATTTATCTTATCAGAGCAGGGAGATAACAAATATTAATTCGCCTGCGTGAACATTGGATCCACAACCTTTACGTAGCGTTAGATATTTTTCTTAATTCTTTATAGAATCATAACAAGTAAAATATATGAAAGATAAACCATTCTCTAGGTAGCAAGCTGTAGGCTATTTCACTTTAATAAAATATAAATAAGTAGGTTGTGTGCAATTAAATGGAATAGGTAAGTAAGTTGTTGGTTCGATTACATTTATACGAGTTTATGAGAATAAAAATTGGGAGTCCTATCACTAGGTAAGCGGGAGAATTAATATTAAGGTATTTCATTTACCAGTTTACAGCTTCACGCTGTATCCCGTACACAGCAGGATAGTCAGAGGGAACCTAGTGTTAAGACACTCCTTCTCCACTTTCTACTGAATTCTGGAGGCATTACGTGTCGAGTGGCCCAACTCAACGCCGCGCTTTGTCTCGACGCCAGAGCGAAGAAATGGAAATATAAATTTAAGTAATTATTTCGTCTACTTGAGTGGGGATCGAACCCACAACCAGTCGGTTTTTACAGTGACATTTTGTTCCCCTGCGTCACTACTGGTCTCAATAGTTTCGATGTAATCCTGCTTTCGGTGTACTCTGCGGTAAGAGTTACCTCAAACACTTAGAATGTGCCATGTTGTCATAAATAACTCTTAAGTTATTTTCGAAGTCGAAGTCGAGTTGAAGTTGCTAATGAAAGCTTGAATAAATATTTATTTTTCTCTTTTTAGTATTTTTTGGTATAACAGCAATAAAAATACATTATATTGAAATTTCAAGTGCCTTACCACAATAATTCATAAGATACAGCCTAATGAAGAACGGACAGATAAACAGTGAAGTCTCAATAATAGAGTTCTGTTTTACTCTTTCGACACGGAACCCTAATAAATACATAATATTCTTAAAAACACTGTTCACTTCGGTATTTATTCCTTTTATTTGTGAAAAAGGCATTTTATTGAGAGAACTTAAGTGTTCTTAATTAAAATGTACGGCACGTTCATTAAAATCGGCGGAAGCGCTTCTATAAAAATATAAATATTAACTTACTTGCTACTTTCGTAGCTCAGTTGTAAGTATTTTAAATGTATACGATAGTTGCCGATTTTATTTTGTTTGCATTTACTTAATAGGAACGGTGCGTCTTAACATTAGGTTCCCAAATTCAATCTGCCCTTCCTGCTATATGCGGAATACAGCGTGAAGACAAAAAAATATAACAGGATAGACAGAGAAGGTACTCTAAGATTTTAAATGCAACATGCTTATTATTCACAAAAAAGCTTGGAAATAGGAAAGGGTATCATTTCTCGTTAAATGTTATAAGGTAAAGCTGTAAGATAGAAAAGCGGAGTCCAAACATATTTATTTTACTTCTTGTCTTACCTGCGATATTGTTGCGACTATTCAACATATAATTCAATTTAAACGAATATTTCCTTAGATTAGAGCGTTCTACTGAATAAGCTCTTCAGCTTTATTATATTAGTATCTATCTATAGATATAAAAAACCGGCCAAGTGCAAGGCGGACTCGCGCACGAAGGGTTTCGTATCCCTGAAAAACATAAGTAATTGTTATTATGTCTGGTATCTTTAATATTTAACAAGTTTATAGGCAATTCCCATTACATACGTGGAATTTAACTTTTGTATGTAATAAATGCGTTCAACAATTTTCTTTTAACGTTGAATACCAACCGATTGATTTTGATTTATATGAAAATAACTTGGAATTATTCGAACAGAAACGCTAACTAGCCGTTAACGTATGTTAAATCAGTAGGTATAAGGTCATGTTTTTACTTGTTTTTAAATTGTATATTCTTTATTAAGTCAATGTGGTTGTTGTGGGTTCGAATCTTTTTCGAATTTGGAAATAAATTATTTTCAATTTTTTTATTTTTGTAACAATATAAAGGCCAGCGTTCCGACAAAAAATCCAATAAAGTATGCAGAATGTGGGGAAAGGAATCTTTTGGCACTGGAACCTCCATCTACTGTAACTATAAACTCTAAAAGTTGTGGGTTCGATACTCACTAAAGAAAATTAAATATTTGAAAATTTTCGGTCTAGTGTAGGGGCAAATTGCAGCGTTTAATACACGACTCAACACGCAATGTTTCAAAAATTTGGCGGAAAATGTGCGGAGTGTCTTAACACCAGGTTCTCTCTGCCTACCTTGCTATATGCGGGATACAGTGTGAAAGTGAAAAAAAAAAGAAAAAATAATGTATTCTTTTACAATAAAATATTACAACAGGTGATTATGAACGTGACTTACAAACGTAAAGCATTGTGGGGACCGTAATTAGCCCTTTAAAAAACATTCTCTTTTAAATCCTGCGACCAAGGAAATTAAAGTTCTTTGAAAAACAAACAAATGTTTGTAAGATACATTTTTGTTAAAATATATATTATAAATATTCATTTTTAAATATACATATATACATACTTAAATGTACAGGCCAGTCGTGGCGCAGGGGCACAAAGTGTGACTGTAAAATCGACATGGTTGTGGGTTCGATCCCCACTTGAGGAAATGGAATATTTATTTACATTTATATTTTCATTTCTTCGCTCTGGTGTCGAGACAAAGCGCGGCGTTGAGTTCCGGAATTCAAAACGCAATGCCTCCAGAACTCGGCTGAAAGTAGGGAAGTGAGGGGGAGTGTCTTAACTGAAATCAAATCAGCTTCACACTGTATTCCACACACAGCAGGTTAGCCAGAGGGAACTTAGTGTTTAGACACTCCGTTCTCCACTTTATTGAGGGCGGAACTCATTGCCATCATTAATATATAATATATTTACACACACACGCACACGCACACGCACACGCACACGCACACGCACACGCACACGCACACGCACACACACACACACACACACACACACACACACACACACACACATATATATATATATATATATATATAATATGCAACTATTATTATTATTATTGCTTATACTATTTCTATTTGAAAGAGCGAGTCCTTTTTTTTGGCCTGCTTATAGCTTTATTTTTCAGAATATAAAAGCATGATTTTATACAAAAAATATATTTTATTATACTTTATGTTTAAAATCATATTGTGCCCACAAGTCAGCAATGTATGGAGGGGATGTTTTAGCCCCCCGTTTCTCTAACTTTAATTATTATACTTAATTGAAATAATTTCCAGATAAAAAATTACAACCTATAAAATGATATGTTTTATAGATCCCTAATATCTTGTCGAAACTTATAACAGGCGAGGGAAAAGTTGTTCAAAAGTCGTCAGAGAAACTTTTTTTCACCGTTTTTTAGAGCAGACGAAAAAGTTAGATAAAGTAATTTACGTTTGAAGTGTTTTTAACATAATTTTGTTTTAAAAATATATTGAAAGTAATCTATTATCTTTCTTTTTAAGTTAAGTTTAGCTAAGAAAGCTTAATGTGGGATTATGTTGTTAGACAACAAATTTAGAAAGAAAAGTTGTAGTTTTTATAGATTATCTGACAAAGATTACAGAAAAAATCTTCACGCTATGTCTAACAACGTGAAAAGTAAAAGGAAAGAGGCCAGTCGTGGCACAGGGGCACAAGCGTGCGACTGATGTGAAGACAAATTGTGGGTTCGTTGCCCACTCGAGGAATGAAATATTTTCATTTAATCGCTCTGGTAACGAGGCAAGGCGCAGCGTTAAGATCTGCTGCTCAACACGCAATGCCTTCAGAATTCAGAGTAAAGTGGGAAACAAAAGGGTCCTAATAACAACTAGGTTCCCAGGTTTTCTTTACATGTCCTGTTAAGTGCGGGATACAGCGTGAAACTAAAAAAAAGAAAAGTAAGAATATTTACATTTTTAGAAGAAAGTATTCTTCTGCTAAGTTAGGTAATGGAATAAAACTATATCACAAACGCACTCACGTAAATATTGTCCACTAGTGTTGTTTGTGGGGAACAGTTGCGTTAATCTGAAGCTGAGAGTACTGAAACATTTGGATGTGCGCCAAAACGTCACCTATCTTTACTATTAGACATGAAGTTAGATTCTTGAACTAGTTTATTTATATACATTTTAGAGACCAGTCGTGGCGCAGGGGCGCAGGCGTACGGCGGTACCCGTGACAGGTTTATAGAATATAAGTATAGAAGATAAGAATACAAATTGTCTTAGAAGTTATTAAAATAAACAACAATAACCCTTCCTTAGCAGTCGGGAAAAACAGCGTATCTGTACAGAGAGTGTCTTTACATAACATTCTTATTGACTAATCAAAAAATACAGGAGATTCAGTAAGAATTTTAATTTTTTATAGCTTATTTGTGTTCTGCCACTCAACGGGATACAGTGTAAAGCTAAACATAAAAAATGGTATTATGAAAACGGCGTATATCTGTAAAACGGTTGTGGGTTCGATTGCCACTCGGGGCAATTCAATTCGCAGGAAATTCAACTTTCAATTTTCTTCACTGGAGAGATGCAATGAGGTGTTGAAACTCACCAATCAACATACAAAATATGTTTCAATAAATTACACAAAACGTGGGGATCGGGCTTTTTAATATTCGATTTCCTATGCCTATCCTACTATATTGGACATAAAGTGCGAAGCTGACGCGTAAACACGACGGTCGTGGGTTCGCTTCTTACTCTTATATTCCTGCCCACCCTGCTATCGCGGTTGTACACCTGCACAGCGCGGCAGGCAGCGTGTTACTGTATATAAATATCCCCTAGCGTGTATCTCCTCTACTATACGATATATTGCACCCCAATCCCCTCCAACAAAGCTGTGTAAGAACACCGCGCATAGTACAATAGATACGTTATTCATATTTCTACAGTGTGTGGAGCGATGTCAGCGGTACGTGAGCTCGTTCTAACAAATTGTGTTCTACCAAATAAAATTTGCCTCGAAAGCACTTTAACATAATATCAATTCTTATATTACATTAGTATATGCATATACATATATATTATTTACAGTTATATCAGCTGATTGTACACGCTTATACTTAAATTGACTTTTACCTAGATTTCCCCCGTGATAGTAATATAATCTATTGCCTTTCATAATAAATGCAGTATCCTACAAAAAACATATTTTTTAATCTAAACCAGTATTTTGAATATCTAAATTCATTTATAGTTTATTAATATACTTTTTTAACAACGTCCACCACCCACCAACATTCTTAACATTATGACAGTTACTATTCGCCCTAAATGTTGTCTGGAAGAGATGGCTACTTAGCCATAAGGCCACCTTTTTGTACATTTGTTTTCTTTTCTATTTTTTTTTTGTGTATTTTTATGCAAGTGGTGTACAAATAAAGAAATAAATAAAAAAATAAAAGAATCCTGAGATAATTGCGTTCAACCAAACAAACTCTTCAGCTTTGTAATAGTGTAGAGAAGACGAAGATAACTTTGTCCACGTTGAATTCCAGAGTGACATAACACTAGGTTTTCGACAGTTCATACACCCAACCAATCATTGCTATGCAGATGACGTCTAAAGCAATGATATTTATACAAGCTGAGCTAACATATTTCGATGTTGAAAAACGAAGAATATAACTTTCAGAAAAGTTATATTTTTCGTTTAGCAAGTTTTCGACTTTACCGCAAAAAAGACGCCCTCAATATTGCCGCTAAATTAATTGGCATTTCCCTCTATTAGTAATATTGAGATTCTTGAAGTCGACATATCGATTGAAGGCCATTTTAAAAATGCAAAAGATATTTGGAGAGCAAAGCCAAATTGGGTTGAAAAATTAGGATACTGAAAAAGGCGAAGCAATATTTCATATCAGAACTTTGACTTGCACAGAGGAGGCAGGAGTGAAGTCAATAAGCTCGAAAAATTATATTTACATTATTATCATTTTCTCACCTACTGGCAGACAAAAAGTGGAAAATAGCAGAAAGTGGAAAATGGAGTGCCTTAACACTACGTTCCTTCAGCCTACTCTGCAGGATATTACGTGAAGCTAAAAATATTTACATCTATACCGCTATAATTTAAAAAGCAATTTGAAAGCCATGCGGTGGCACAATAATATGTGTAAAGCAAAAGACAATGGGATATAACTGCATACGTGCCTGGAATCAGACGAGACAGCTTACACTATCAGATAGCATATGTTAGAGCTTTTTGTACATATTTTTCCACTTGCAACTTTTTTTTTCGCCTTCTTTCGAAGAAACAAAGACTTTTTTCGAAACATTGCGTGTTGTCAGAATTCGACGCCGTGCTTAATCATATTACTAGAGCGAAGAAATGAAAAATAACCATTCCTCCAATCGGGAATCGAACTCACAACTATCGTATTTTCAAAGTTATACGCTGTGCCACATCATCATGACGCGGCGGCTAAATGGATTTAAACATATTAAATTCAATATTTCCATATAATTCAAAGTGCTAACACAATCCCTAAGACTGACGTGTCCACCTACACGTGGTTGAGGCTTGAATTGAAAAAAATAAATTTTGCTTTACTTTAAATAAAATAAAATAAATCAGCTTCACGCTGTATCCCGCACACAGCAGGGTAGGCAGAGGGGACCTAGTGTTAAGACACTCCGTTCCCCACTTTCTGCCAGATTCTGGAGGCATTGCGTATTGAGTGGCAGAACTCAACGCCGCGCTTAACCTCGACACCAAAGCGAAGAAAATGGAAATATAAATTTAAGTAAATATTTCATCTCCTCGAGTGGGAATCGAACCCACAACCAGTCGGTTTTACAGACACACTTCGTGCCGCTGCGCCACGACTGACCTCAAAGTTTACTTTACATTAGCAATTTAAAAAAACAACAGCTTTTCTTACCTTCTTAGCAAAGAACGCAGTGGAAACCGAGCCTTTTAATACTAGTTACCCTGCTATGTGTGGGATCCAGCGTGAAACTGAAAATGAAAATGAAAAACATCTACTGATGTACGTTACACATTTTATGGTTTTTGATAAAGAAAAACAATATTTTTCACTATTAGCAATTTTAGAGACACTCCTGTTCAATGATGGAATTAAACGTTAGTTTTGTAATGGTATTCGGGAAGTAAGAAGCCTTTTTGCGCCTTTTTTCAAGCGATTATTGGAACTGCATATCCGACAGACATGCTATGAGTAAATTAAATTATGAAAGATATTTTTTTCACCATAGCAAAGAAATAACATTAATTCATTCCTCCGAGAAGGAATCAAATCTACGACCGCCACGTTTACGCTCTACCGCTGACTCTTAGTAGCTTTTTTAGATTGAGTAACTTAACATAACAGTAGGTACTATAAAAGTACTTCCCCAATAGAACTTACAACCCTCGTTTAACTTAATATAACAAATTAAATTTCTAATAATATAGTTTCAGATAATAATATTTAGTGAATATTTGTTAAGTAAACTAAATAAAACAAATTTGGAACACGGATAATTAGAGTCTAAAACAATAATGCTTTGATAATAATGATTCACATTGTCAAGAAAACTAAGTTTAGATGCAATAGATATATATGTAGATGATCTATAAATTAATAATTTATAAATCAGACGCTATGTTGGCACATCTGCACGGTTAACGCAACGGTTCTAGGTTCGATTACTGCTAGAGGGAATGAAATAATTTAATTTCTTCGCTCTGGCGACAAAACAAAGCGCGGCGTTTAGTTTCGCCTCTCAACACGCAACGTCTCGTTAATAACTGGGAAAGTGGGGAAGAGAGTGTCTTAACTTTAACATTAGGTTCTCTCTCCCTATCTAGCTATACGGGAAAATATGAGAAGTTGCTTTTTTAATCTAAAAGAAATAAATAACTAAATGTTTCAACCAAGAAACGCTTATATAATGTTGAATTCACTTTTTAAATCATAAATAGTGGACGTTTTACAGAAAATGTCACTATCAATATAATAAAATGGCTGAGTCAGTAACATCGTAGAAATGGACACGAAACAGGAAGATAGAAGAGAAACCGGAAGTAACAACGTCGTGTTCTGTGAGGTTGAACTTATTGTACTAGTATTTTGTTTTATGTCCTTTTGTTAATTGTTGTTTAAAGAGTAAATTTGCGTGAAGAGTGGCAGAACTCAACGCCGCTTTTTTTCCCTTTAACATAAAGTATTTATTAAGTTTAAACGTAGCTGTAACGTTGTACATAAATATGTAAACGTTACAGCTACGTTTGAACTTATAGAGAAAATAGCCCGATAATAAGTTTACGAGTTGACAGTAGTGTGTATAATATTTAGTATCGGAACGTCACTGAGTGTTGTATACAAGCTGGCATAGTAAACGACACCTAGCGTCGCGCTCTTCTGTACTATAGTCTTGTGATCAGCCTCGCTGGGTAGCAGTGGGGTGTAAGCAGGGGCACCTCTATGTAGGTGTCTAAAATATACCTTAATTCTGCGCAATTGTACGCGGGTACCTCTGATAACCTATAAAGTTCTTGTCGGGCTATAACAAAAATATAGATTAAAAAGCTAGCAAGAGTTGGCACGAGAAGGAAGGGTGAAGTTCCCTAATAATATTATAATAAACTTTGATATAACTGTCTAACATAAGTGTCACGTGTCTAAAATCACCTGTCTGATATGACAGGGGCAACGTTTCTAATGTAAATTGAATTGTATTTTCACATACATATTTAAATAATTCACTCATTTGTGTTTCTGATATTCCTAGGACCGATTTAATCTTCTAAATTTGATAAGGTTTTTTTTTAATTTACGCTGTATGGGAACCAGGGAACCTAATGTTAAGACATTCCGTTCCCATTAAAATACTTTTGTTCCCCACTTACCTACAGCCGAATTCTGGATGCGTTGCGTGTTGAGTGGCGGAACGCAACGCCGTGCATTATCTTGTTACCAGAACGAGAAAATAAAACTACATCATTCCCATGAGTGAATATCAAACCTACAACTGTCACTCTTACAGTTAGACATTTTGACGACCTTAGGTAACTTTGAGATAACTTATTTTAATACTTTATAACTAAACTAATATAAGATATTCGTCACACCGCCACCTGTATACAATAGCCCACAACGCGCACACCTAACATTAAAATACATAATTATAGTCATTACTTACACAAATAGCGCTTTAATTCTCGTAAATTCAACGTTTTACGCTCTTTGTTGTTCGTGTTTAGATTTTAATGGTTTATTACTTACTATAATGTCAACATATTTGAAGAATTTGTTTGTACGAGGCCGTCGTCGTGTGTGTGTTGCTTGTGTCCCATAAGCGCACGACTGTAAACGCGACAGGTTGTGGGTTCAATTACTCGAGGAAATTCAATAATTAATGTATTCATTGAGGCCAGTCGTTGCGCAGAGGCACAAAGTGCGACTGCAAAATCGACTGGGTCCCCACTCACCCACTCGATTCCCACTCAAGGAAAAGAAATCCACTCAACACGCAATGCCTCCAGATATTGGCGGAAAGTGGAGAATGGAGTGATTTAACACTAGGTTCCCTCTGCCTGGTGTCTGCGGGATACAGCGTGAAGTTGATTTATATAAATGTTTCCTTCATACAAAATAGAGAATGGTGATGTTCATAAGAATGAAAAAGTGGAATTTATTTATTTACAGAACGCTAAGCATTTTCTCCACTTCAAATTTACTCATGCATTACGTTCGATAGCGATAGTTGAAAGGCATTTTTCCTTGAAATGTGTAGAAATTCTTTTGTACTATAAAGCTTTAGGGTTTAGCTTTAGCCTAATTTGTTGTATCTCGATATATATAATATATATAATATATTATATTTCATATATTTTATACATATGACTATATTTATATAGAAAGTGCGGCGTTTGAGGCCTTATCCTGACCTGTTATCAGGCAATGCTTCCAGGATTCAGAAAAATGGGGACCGGAAATGTTTTTTTAATTTTCCAAATTGTTAATATAATAAATAGAATATATTAAGGAAGACTTCGCTTCGTGAATTTTCTACTAAAATAAAAACTAAAATATTTACATTTTCTACGGTAATAATTAGATGAAGCTTAATCAAACATTTTAAATTATATTAATTGAAACGATTCTCATTAATTAGAACGTCTAATGCTTTGAGTTAGGTCTTGAGAAAAAAGTCTTAACAGACTGACAGACAGATGGACAGTAAAAGGTTTCTATACAAGTTTTTTTTAAAAGTACGGGATCCTAAAAAGGACTCGCTTACCAAATTTTCTATATCTCTTTAGTATCGATTTTATTAATATTTCTTATATTTAATATGAATATATTCAAAATCTACAGTTACACAATTGCTGCCGCTTTGATAAATGACAAAGACTGATTTCCCGCGAGGGCGATGTCACGCGGATGTGATACGAATTATAACATGTCACTGAGATTGATACTATTGTACTACTTACATTAGATGTTTGTAGGAAATAAATTTAAATTTCCCTTTTAGCCGATAGACTTCAAAGTAAGGACACTTTTATTTTTTATATGTTGCGTGTTAATTGATAGAACTCAACGCCGCGCTTTGTCTTGTTACCAGAGCTAAAAATTAAGATTCATTTCCTCGAGTGGGTGTCTAAAGCTACAAATATCGTGTTTTTATTAAAAAGTTGTCCCATTGCTCCTTTATATCTCAAATTGTATAAAATATAGATTAATATTTAGGCAGTCATTACCGCAAGCGTGTGACTGCAAACATCGTGTGTTCGGTTCCCACTCAAGGAAAAAAAGAATTTAATATTTCCATTTCTTAGCTCTAGCTCTGGTAACGAAGCAAAGCGCGGCATTGATTTCCGCCACTCAACGCGCAATGCCTCTTGAATTTTGCGGTAAGGGGGGAACAGAAATGTCTTAATGGGAACAGAGTATCTTAAGTTCTCAGATTTCCTCTGCTTACCCTGCTATGTGCAGGATATAGTGTGAAACTAAAAAAAAAACAATAAATATCGCAACTAAAATATAAGTTGTACGATAAATCTAAAATCGATATTTCTTATTCAGCCACTTTAATTTCTGTCTTGTGGGTCCCTCGTGAGTTGCTCCGTCTACATCGTAAATTATAAATAGTACGTAATATAAAATTTATAAATTTTATTTTAATAAAAATTATATTTAATAAATATATATTCAAATAACGCTATCTAGTGCTGTAATAAATTTCATCTTATGAAATTTTCATCTGAATAAAACTTCTCGGTCGTGGGTTCGTTTCCACAGAGACACTAAACAGTGAATGTCTCGAAAATTGGGCGGAAAGTGAAAAAGGGATTGCCTTAACCTATATTTGATTTTATTAAATCAAAGTGAGGAATAGCATTATAAAATACCTCATGCAAAAATAAAAAAAACGAGCGCAAAATATTGATATTAATTGCCAAAGATGTTTGTGGTTGACTTGTATGTAATATTTCTATCTCAAATATGTCTATCATGTTCTAATATTCTTTTTATAGTACAAAACTCTGATTGATTTTATGAAGAAAAAACAAACGTTTGTTATTTTATCTATAAAGAAGTTTAAGTATTTTTTTATAAAAAAATATAATAACGTAATTATCTGCTGTTTTTATTATTTTTGTATGTGTGTAATATATAATAATGGATATTTAGTTCCACATAATAAATATATTATGGCAGAAGCGTGTGCTTGTAAACTGATCAGGTTATGGGTTCAATTACCAGTCGAGGAAATGAATTGTTTATTATTTGCATTTCTTCGCGTTGGTGTTGAGGCAAAACACGGCCTTGAGTATCACTACATGCAATTTCACCAGAATTCGGCGGAAAGTGGAGAGCGGAGTGCCTTAACACTATGCGCTACTTCTGCCTGCCATCCTACATGTGATATACAACGTGAAGCTGAAAAAATACAAGCTATAGTCAAAATAAACCGCCACATCGCTGTCAAATAACACTAAAATTGCATTAGATATTATTGTCCATATCAAGGGACACTCGATAGCAACTATCGAATAGTTAATTTCAACAACTAAGGCTAGGCCGTAAACTATCTGGAACGTCGCCAACGTGTCAATTTGTATAGAAGAGAATTGTAAATTGTTGAAACTGGAAATGGAAACTTTATTGTATAGATTGGATTTCAAAATTGAATTTTCTATGATTTCTGCTGTTTCTAGTGGTTTATATTATTTATTTGTACGTAACAAAATAGAGGTTTTATTTTGGCTTTATATATTAGAATCGAAATGGAATAATAATGATGCTGTCATCATTATTATTATATCATAATTATAGCGCAATGGTATAACGGTGGATTATGTACGTGATGGTAGTGAGTTCAATACTTATTTGATGAAATATTGCCTATATTGTATTTTTTTCCGTTACTGTAACATATACACAGTTATATGTAATATATTTTGTGGCCGTTGTGGCACAGTGGCTCAGCGTCTGCGCCACGGCGGCCACAAAATACGACGTGTATAATTTTAATTCATAATCGAAAAAACGACTATTTTCATTTTTCTGCTTTTGTACTATACAAGACGTGGCAAAAATTTTGCGTTACCTGGGAAACGGAGTGTCTCAACACTAGGTTCTTTTAGATAACCTGCTGCATACATGATACAGGGTTAAGCTATGTTATATAAATTTAGTAGATAAGCAGAAAGTACAGATCAGACAGAGTTTGTTATAGTTTTACAATTTTTTTTAGCTTCATATGGCAGTGAAGATTTTTCTCTATTTTCAGCTGAATTCAGGAGGCATTGCGTGGTGAGTAGTGGTACCAACGCCGCGCTTTGCCTTGTTATTAAAACGAAAAAAATAAATATTATTCCTACTACTTCCAACCAAATTAAAAATAATCACTCTTAAAACCTGTAAAACCCAACATAACAACCTGGAAAATAACCACATTTTTTAAATACTCTAAATCTTGTTAAACGCAAGTGTTTATTTACACAGTAAAAGGCTTCCGAGCACATGGAATTAATAACCGAGGTATAATATAGGGTGATCCCTCAATGGCCTATAAAACCATTTCAAAAATGTACTTATATCCATGAAAATGTATTTATTTAGGTTGTAATCCTAAGTAAAATATTGATAGTTTTATATTTGTAGGATGATTTTTAACATGTTTTGCTATTAAAAAAGAGTATAGAGAATAGAGATGAGTCACTCAGATTTTTTTTATTTGCATATTTTCACTTCATGAGTCTGTCGTGGACTTTAATAGGTACTTATGTAATAAAACATATAAATTATCAAAAAACCTATACTTACCTACAACATATATCACTCGAACCCACTATTGGTAACGAATAGACCTGCGGTTGACAGAAAGTCAGTGAACACATAGGCCATGCTCGAACGACTGCTACGTCATACATTCGTCCTAATGAAGCTTATATCCAACTTCAAAGCTGAGTTGCTCTGAATTAGAATACTTGATGCGTGACAAGGTTTAACGTTTTGAGAAAATTATGGATTAATATGATTTTTTTGTTGATAACTTAGGTACGGGACCGTCATGGCACGGTGGCCGGAAATGTGACTGTTTAGGGTTCGATTTACAATCGTAGAAATTAATTATCTTCATTTTCTCGCTTTGATTATAAGATAAAGCGCAGCATTAAGTACCGTCACTCAACACACAATGTTTCCAAAATTGGGCAGTAAGTGAAGAATGGATTATTTTGGCACAGGTTTATATTTGAAGATTGATTAGAAATGGTTCTTAATAATTTTAGTACAAAGGAATGATCGAGTCAGAGATCGGTCAGTATCTCATTACAGGGCCAGTCGTGGCACAAATACAGAAGCGTATAACTCTGAATGCGACAGGTTCTGAGTTCAATTCCCATTTAAAGCAATGAAATATTTATTATTTTCGTTTCTCAATTTAAAATTGAATCTGAAATTAAATCACTAACTAAATGTAAAATGTTTCACAACATAACGTTATGTTATGTTTCTAATATCGGAATCACATAAACAGCTTCCCGCGAGTGAAATTAGAAAAAAATATATCAATAGGTCTGTGGAGAGTATTGAAGAGATTCAGTAGCGAATAAGCGATGCAAGTAGGGTGAACAATACTATTATATATTATTAAACGTTATTTTAGTTAGAAAAAGATGTCCTAGTGCCGAAATGAGAAGAGAGGTGGAACTCAACGCTGCATTTCATCTTAATTTTTATTGCTTAACGCTGAATCTCGCATACTATGGTAGAATCTAACTTAGAATCTAGGGTTAACAACTTTGTCCCCCCGGACCACCCAATTTTCAAGATATTCCTTGTTGGGTTGTGGAACTCAACGCCGCGCTTTGTTGCAGAACGAGGAAATTATAATAATTCCCTGGAGTGGGAACCCAACTCACAATTGTTGGAGTTACATAAGGAGACTGCAGCTGCAGCAGAGTAGAAAAATACTTTAACATAATTGATACCTCCTAAGGTCCGAGCCAATCAATGTGGTTACAGCTTCTCTTAGGAAAAACAGCGCTGAGTTTGGTTAATTAAAACTCAATATTGTAGAAAAGTGGAGAACGGAGTGTTCTTACACTAAATTTTATTTACCGACTCCACATATTTTGTGAAGCGTGAGCAAGAAAAGGAATTATTACTATTCAAATAAATAGGTATAAATGCAAGAAAAAACCGAACAATACAAACATTACCATACAACGATCGCTTAAAAGACCGCGGACTTACTCCTATTTACATCTCATCTATTGAATTTAAAAGGGTTACTATGGGATAAAAGTAACCGTAAACTTTAATGTACTGCGTGAATGAGTGAATATATTTAGGGGACACTAGGTTTGTCATTTGACTTTGTTTGTTTAGTTTTAAAGAATTTATTTTGGAAATTGTTGTTAGAAGGTAAAGATAGTAATAGTCTTAATTTGTTTTAGTGATATGTTACTCTATCCTTTCAGCAGGTTAGGTAGGTAGAGGGAACCTAAACTTATTTTTTTTAGACATTGTATGTTGACTGGTGGAACTCAACACCACGCTTTGTCTTGTTACTGTAACGAAAATATAAAAATATCTCATTGCCCCGAGTGGGAATCGAACCCAAAACTGTAGCGTTTTCAGTCAAACGCAGTCTGCTTTTCTTTTTTAGCAATGAACTTTTTCAAAGAGATTTCTTTATATAATAGTCGTAAGTACAATATTATTCTTTTTTGCCTTAAGATGATAATGCTGATGGAATGCAGTTGACAAATCTTTAATTGAATACGATATTTGTGAGTTTAATTCCGTTTACCTATCTTTCTTATATATAACTAGTGGCCGCCCGTAATTTTATTTGCTAGAACTGTAAAACGATAAATTGAGGTTAGTCGTGGCACAGTGGCACAAAATGTGACTGTAAACGCGACTGGTTGTGGATTCGATCCCCACTAGAGTACATGAAATATTTATTTAAATTTATATTTCCATTTCTTCGCTCTGGTCTCGAGGCAAAGCGCGGCGTTGAGTTCCGCCACACAACACGCATGCCTACATAATTCGGCGGAATGTAGGGAATGGAGTATCCTAACACTAAATTCCCTCTACCCACCCCGCTGCTTGCGGGATGAAGCTTAAGCTGATTTATTTGATTTCTAGACTAATCATTATGATAAATAATTGCGGCGTTAAGTTGTGCCAATCTTACCGAAAGTACATGAAAATATATATAGGGGAGAGGGGGGTAGCTTTGAACAGGGGCACCTTTGAAAATATGTGTTAACAGAGCTATTTTAAAAAGAAATTTTGTTAGATTTTTTTTGAGTAGTGGCAACACTAACCTGCACACGTGTCACTTGTCACCGCTGATATATGAGAGGCCGTGGTTGAGTTACGAGGAGTGTTTGATTTTGAGTAAAATTTTATACATTTTTAACTAAACGCGTAAGGATGGCAGGGATCCAATTCATGGTATATGGTTTTATTTTTTCCTCTTTTAGTTAGAATTTTTCATATATCATGCAATAAACTAGAAATTAATACAATTTTTAAACTTTTACTTGAAAAAAAAAACGTTTTTAATTTTTCAAATACCACTGAGGCAGCTTTGAACAAAATAAGGGGGGCAGTTTTGAATACTATTATATATAACAAAATACCGCGAAAGAAAAACAAAACTAAACTGAACTTTTCTTTACAAGAAACTGACTCAAA
>JAATLQ010033460.1:0-39579 GCA_013421005.1 Heliconius erato x Heliconius himera | reverse complement strand
AAACGCGTAAGGATCGCAGGGATCCAATTCATGGTATATGGTTTTATTTTTTCCTCTTATAGTTAGAATTTTTCATATATCATGCAATAAACTAGAAATTAATACAATTTTTAAACTTTTACTTGAAAAAAAAAACGTTTTTAATTTTTCAAATACCACTGAGGCAGCTTTGAACAAAATAAGGGGGGCAGTTTTGAATACTATTATATATAACAAAATACCGCGAAAGAAAAACAAAACTAAACTGAACTTTTCTTTACAAGAAACTGACTCAAAAATGCATTAGGAATCAGAAGAGGAAGTGACAATTTACTGTGACGAGAATGAAGATATACCTGTGCGTATGAAGACTACGTAATGGAATTAGACTACCACTTAATAAATATTGGAGACTCCATTTTAGCGAATGTTTCATCATCTATGAATAGTAAAAAAGTAGCTTGTACAATTTTTTTCTTTACGTCATTATACTATATCCATGTTCCTTTAAATTTAATTTCTCTAAGTTCAAATTAGGGTAATAAGCTGTTTATTAAAAAATATTTTGTTTAATTTTCATAATATTAGGTTTATTCTATGATTGATCCTGACTGGTTGTGGGTTCGATCTCCACTGGAGGAGATGAAATATTTACTTAAATTTATTATATATTTATATTTATTTAGTTGAGTTCTGCCACTCAACACGCAGTGCCTCCAGAATTCGGCAGAAAGTGGGGAACGGAATGTCTTAACACTAGGTTCCCTCTGCATACCATGCTGTGTGCGGTATAAAACGTGAAGCTGATTTTTATTTCTTACGTAGACTACTTCCCCCAATTTCAGTTGTTGGTTACGTCACATACTACATCTATAAATTAAATAAATTAAATTAGCTTCACGCTGTATCCCGCACACAGCAAGGTAGGCAGAGGGAACCTAGTGTTAAGACACTCCGTTCCCCACTTTCTGACGAATTCTGGAGGCATTGCGTGTTGAGTGGCAGAACTCAACGCCGCGCTTAACCTCGACACCAGAGCGAAGAAATGGAAATATAAATTTAAGTAAATATTTCATCTCCTCGAGCGGGGATCGAACCCACAACCAGTCGGTTTTGCAGTCACACCTCGTGCCGCTGTGCCACGACCGGCCGCAATATTAAACTAGGTATATTATTTTTTTAAGTTAACATAGTACTGATATTTGATCTCCATCGTTTCTAATGTTAAGTTTATTAATAAAGTTACTTAAAAGTTTGATAAGCCTTTTAATTTCATTGAATTCGATGATAGTTCAAAACTGCCCCGTATATGTTCAAAGCTACCCCGCAAGCGGGGCAGCTTTGAACATTTGACTACTGCTACGGAAGTTGATATTGCACCATTACCTTATATATTTTTCTACATATGATGCTACGATTGTGTGGCACAATAGTTGGACTAAGCATTGTGAAATAGTAAAGAAGTTAAAAACTGTGGAATTTTTAGATATGACACAAAGTTTAAAAAACGTTCGAATGTGCCCCCCTCTCCCCTACATAATATATAGTTGACCTAAATATTAGATCGTTGTTCTAGCTATTTCTCAAATTTTATTGCAACTGAGTGCGAAGTCAATATCGTATTGTGATTTGATCCTAAATCAATGTTATTGCAATACAAATAATAAATTTGATTTACTGTAATAACAAGTGGTAAATATACAAATATTTTTGATAAAGAATATTTAGTTTAAAGTACCCTATTTACCCTACTGCAAAGGATTATGTTTTTCGTATCTTGTGTATATGTATGTATTATTACTTATTATTTCATATCTCCTGAACCGCTAATCCGATATATAATTAAGGTATCGTTAGATTTGTCTTAGCAGCAGTCTTAGACAGGTGGCGATAAAATAAAAAAATATGGCGGCGCCATTCGATTTAGTGTTTTTTTTTGGAATATAATATGGATATCAAATTAAAGGTGTTAATACAAGGATTCAAACGGTGTACCATGATTATTATTACCGTAATTCGGGACCTATATTTCTCAGCACCGTAAAATTTAAATGGGTTCCGAATGTTAATGAACTATTGGGCTTAATTTAAAATCTTATAAAAAATCAAAATTAAATCAGATTTACGCTGTATCCTCCTCACAGCAGAGGGAACCTAGTGTACTTTATAATATTTTTTTTTCTATTTTATTATAATTTTGCTTTGTTTCATATATATATATTTTAAACAGTTAGTAATTTATTTTTTGATATTAAGCAACGCTTGTAAGGTGGGCGTTAATAGGCGCGACACAGTGTTTCACTAATGCGGTTATTATCGTACAAATTGTTTCTTGTATAACTTTGCTAATATGTTTTAAAATAAATAAAAATAAAAAAAGTGTTAAGACACTTCTTTCTTTTAGCTTTATACGGTTGTTTTGGTTTATTATTTTTGGTAATATTTTTTTCATATTATTTTATATCATTGTATTTTATAACATTTTAATGTTTTTAAAACATTAATTCTAAGGTTACGACTACATGATATTTAAACGAGGTTTTTTGATTATGATGAATGTTTAGTTAGGAGTGTTTTAACACTGGGTAAAAAAATAATATTTAAATTTAAATTTCAGAGTTAGCCGTAAAATACCGCCGGTCATATATTAAAAGAATATATACATACATATGTTTAAGTATGAGTAAAAAATATTTCAGCTTGTTGCCCTGTAACTATTATTTATCAATATACCCTACAAGGTCTGACGTTTGATGCAGGTCGAACAAACAAGGACAATCCTTTATATAGATATCAGATACAGAACAGTTTTTACTTTTATGTGGAGACTTCAACAATAATTTGGTTTATTGTATGACAAGAAAGTGAGTAAATTTATGGGAAGTGGAAATCGAACCTACAAATGTTGAGTTTACAGCCGTACGCTTGTTTAAAAAGTAAACACTTGAACTGAACCGATCCCACTAATACAACATAATGGCGCACAATGTAACATATTTACAAAAATAATACATTTACTTAATAAAATGATTATAATATAGCAAGATTATTTAATATTCAGAAGGAGTCATCTTAGTTGTAATATAATAATAAGGCGGTTAAGTAACGTATTCATTTGCATAAAATGGCGCTCAAACCTCGTTTGCCTTTAGGGATGCTTAAAGCCATTTTAAGTAAAATATGTTTTAAATTTTATTAATAATATCTTTTATTTCATATACTTATGAGCAACGTTTGATTGTTAATGCGACAGTCGTAGGTTCAACTCTCACTCGGAGGAAATAATTATAGTTATGGAGGTGGTTACAGAAGCGTCATGGGTATTTATTGGATCGTGAAGTTAGGTCCTAAAACAAATAAGCTTATATTAAGTTTTCCATTTTAGCGAGCGTGTACAAATGTTCAACAATGTAAAAAAAAATAATCATATGGAAATACTTGACCGCGTCAGCCATTCATAGTGTATATACGTGCTATGTTTTTTTGATAAAAAAATATGTTAATCTGACGAGTAATTAGGACGAATGTGTCAGATATTTAATGAGACACTTGTGTAGGGAACGTTAAGTAAATTCAAAAAAGTGTCCTATTGAAATAACTGACGATTTGCATGGGATCTAATGTTATAACCGATTTTTGAAAAATGTAAAAAATCGTGACGTGAGCGCTTCAGGTTTTTGTACAGACGGTTGAACTTGACCCCGTAGTCGTCACAAATGATAACCTGACATTTGTTTTTATTCTGATTATTATTTTTTTTGGTTTATTATTAATTGATAGAAAAATATTAAAAATCGTGGCGCAGCGGCACGAAGTATGACTGTGAACCGACTGGTTGTGGGTTCGATCCCCAGTCGAGGACATGAAATATTGACTTAAATTTATATTTTCATTTTCTTCGCTCTGGTGTCGAGGCTAAGCGCGGTGTTGAGTTCTGCCACTCAATACTCAATTCGGCAGAAAGTGGGGAACGGAGTGTCGTAACACTAGGTTGTAACGTAACAAGAATGGTTATAATTTTATTTTATTTATTTACATTTAAAACGTATTTTATTTAATTAAAAACGTACCTGAATCTAAAGTATCTCCTAAAATCTCAGGTGCAACAAACTAAGTCACATTTACATCATTATACTCATTGTTGTAATAAATATAAAACTTATCGCATCAAATTAAATAAATTGATTAAACACGCAATATACAAATCAAAACGTTGTAAATCTACGAAAAATAAACACGTGACATGATATGTGGGATGGTGCGTTCTTTTTAGAATCACCCTCTGATTTCGATTTTTTTACTAATCTGTGCGTTTACGTGCTATCCTCAACACACTCCCCTATATGAAGGGTTCATTTATGGTACAAGGTTTCTCCCCATATGATTTTCTGACGCGCTCGAGTAATAATGCAAAATCTTCTTTTTAGCTCCCTAACTATTATATTATACTATATATACACTATAGTTATTTATTTCCGAGAGCTGATATCAAGATGAGGCCAGTAGTATCACAGCGGCACGAAGTGTGACTGCAAAACCGATTGGGCGTGGGTTCGATCCCCACTCGAGGAGATGAAATATTTACTTAAATTTATATTTCCATTTCTTCGCTCTGGTGGCGTTGAGATCTGCCACTCAACACGCAATGCCTCCAGAATTCGGCAGAAAGTGGGGAAAGGAGTGTCTTAACACTAGGTTTCCTCTGCCTACCCTGCTGTGTGCGGGATACAGCGTGAAGCTGATATCAAGACAAAAATGGCTGTCAACATGAAATGTTGTGGTGGACAGTGTCTTAACTTCATCCACATCGTGAAGCTAAAAAATGCATAAAATCATTTTTTCATATAAAGTTTGTAGTTTATTTAGCTTATTCCACATACATGTTAGGCAGAGATAGTTTAGCGTCAAAACATTTTCTATGATACTGTTTAATCTTCGAATTCCGCTGAGTTGAAATGCAGGAGGAGATGGAATCTGAGAACTTTCAGTTAAGGAAAAATTTAACACCGCGCATCGGTATCTTAACGAGAAAATTTTAATATTAAATATGCCCCCGAGTGGAAATCGAACCCACAACTTTCGCACTTACAGTCGCACACTTGTAACGAAAGCGTCACAGCCTTGACATTTTCTAAAAAGCAAAAATTATATATTTCGTGAAATTTTTACCGACGTTAAAAGGTTTCTGTCAAACATATCACGACAGTTCAGTAACATTTAGAAATACAATAAAACCAAAAAAAGTCTGTTCAAGCACTACATTCGAAAGGTAAATAAATTAAATTTCAGCACAGTGTTGTAAGTCTGCTTCATCGTTGCAACGGCAGCTTTTCTCAAATAAATCCCGGACTTATTTTTCTACCATAAATGAGTATTGAATTAAATTATTTATTATTTAATTAATAAATTTATTATTCTAATTGTGATAATTATTCTAATTATGAAAAATACATTAATTATAACACATAAAAAATATTTAATGATTTTAACAAAGCGATGGCTCTGCGTTTAATTCCCAATCGAGGAAATGAGTGAATTTCATTTGCTCGCTCAGGTACTTAGAGAAAGTGCGGTGAGTTCCGACAATCAACACGTAATGTTACAGAGAATAAGTGATGTGAACCTGCCTCTGCCTCTGCCTCGGTCCTAAAAACATAATATATCTAAAATGGGCGGAACGTAGAACAAAATATATCACATAACGTATGTCTTGTTTTCCTTTTGCAAATAAAATCCAAATTAATTACACTCTAAGTATTTGCACAATCGTTCACTGAACTTCAAATGAGTTTAAAATGTTTTATATAGTAAAATATTTATATTACATTTTTCCTTTACGCTATATCCCACATATAGCACGATACGCAGAAGGAAATAGTGTCAAGACACTCAATTCTTAAATTACTGTCGTATCTTTGTTGCGAAATAATTAATTTTTCAGAGGCGGAAAGATACTATGATCTGGAAATAAGACAAAGCGCAGTATTGAGCTTAACACGCTATATCTCAAAATTAGGCGAAGAGTGAGGAACAGTATTGAACACTAAGGGTACCTATGTCTATTCTGGTATATATATGCGTGATACAACGTAAGGCTATGTATAAAACTTATTTTATAATATAATCACAAGTATTCGATTTATGCTATGATAGTGTCTTTAATTATATTATACAAGCCTTGTGAACCTTATAAGTATTGCCTCAATCATCATCCTTTTGGTATAATGGCACAACATATGATCTGTACCTATACGTGATGATTGTAGGTTCAATTCTCGCCCGAAGAAATCATATATTTTCATGTTTCCGATTGCTCTAGTTACATAAAAGGCATCATTGAATGTTCTACTACTTGATATAAAATGTCTTGCACAATTCTGGCTAAAACCACAAAATGAAGTGTATTAAAAATTTATGCCCTGATAATACCAAAAATATGTGAAACTAAAAAAAATAAAAAGTCTTTTTATAATCTATATTAGCCAGTCTTCACTGTCCAGTATTAACGATCACACGACAAGACCACAGGTACCTGAGTGTAGTATTATTATAGATTGTAGGTAAGTTTAAATATACTTGGGATAGTCAATTGTGATCGGACTATAAACGTGTACACATCAGCTGACATTTTATTTAAATAATATCTCGAAAATACCACTCTGAGAGATACTTACAAACACAAACAAGGAAAAACACGCCTACCATATAATGACGTAACAATCCAGTAGCCAATACTGAGATACGCATTCCAATACAAGTTCGACCGCAAAGCTTCACAGCGCATGTTGTGTTCAGTACGGGTTGTGAACTACGACTCGGTGCGGAGCGCTGAAACAAGTAAGTGTTTACATTGTTTGGACATCGGAGGTATTTGAGCGAATAGCCCTTCGTGTTTTGTAAAATGTTGAATAATTGAGTTTAAAAGTTAATTGAGGCCAGTCGTGGTGCAGCGGCACGAAGTGTGACTGTAACCGACTCATAAACCGACCGACATATAAACCGACTGGTAGTGGGTTCGATTCCCACTCGAGGAGAGGAAATATTTACTTAAATTTATATTTCCATTTCGTCGCTCTGATGTCGAGGCAAAGCGCGGCGTTGAATTCTGCCACTCAACACGCAATGCTTCCAGAATATGCCAGAAAGTGTGGAACGGAGTGTCTTAACACTAGGTTCCCTCTGCCTATCCTGCTGTGTGCGGGATATAGCGTGAAGTCAAAAAAAATGTTAATTTTGTGTCAACAAACATTAATTTTTTGCTGTCTTTATAGATTGTACAGAATCTTTTCTACGTGATTCCGACTTGTTCATTCATTTAATATAATATTGTAGTTTTTTTAGGAAATGCGTTTTGATTAGCGAGATTCAACTTAGCACTTTATCTTGTTAACGGAGCCAGAAATTAATTATAATTTATTCCTCGAGTGGGTATCGAACCCACAGCCGCCGCGTATACAAACACAAACACAACCGCCGTACCACGACCACGACGGCCTCACCATGCGAAATTTAGAATACTTAATATAAAATGAAAAAGAAAAAGCTATTTATAATATGAATTTAATTTATCAATAGTTAATTGGCAGTAACGCTAATTGACTTTTCAGATACGAACTAACCGGAAAGCGTTTATAAATTAAGCGCAGTTATTTCGGAGTGGAATATTTTACATACAGATAATAATTTAAAATGTATATAATAATTAGGGCCAGTCGTGGCGCGGCGGTGTATGCGTGCGACTCTAAAAACAACAAGTTGTGAATTCAATTCCCATTCGGGGAATTAAATATTTTCGTTTCCTCCTTTTGGTAACACGGCAGAGTGCAATGTTACTTTAGACCATTTACGTAATTTACCATAAAAATATTTTTAAATGCAAACTTTTAATCACATTCAATTAAACATACTCTTCAGTTTTATGTCTTTCAGAGATCTAGCTTAAAATAATTCTTTCCCCCAAGTGGATATCGAACCCATAACTAATGCGTTTATAGTTATATATTTTTCAACTGCGTTTCAATAGCCTTAGTGTTGATTAGTTATATTATTTGTCCTTATTTGTCCTTATATAAGAATATTTTTTATATAAATATCACCCTTTTTGTTACTGTTTTAATAATAACATGTTAATAAGAAGCTTCACTTAGAAGATTCGAAACCTTTACGTACTCGAAGGTTACAAGATGGATTGCCCCGAATGTGTCACAAATGTTCACCGCTATACGGTAGTACGAGATATTAATGGATGTGATATTATACTGTTTAGTGGAAAAATTAATTATGTAAATGCCGATTTTCTTGAGTACTCTTATAAAATCTAATCATAAATCACAATATTCCATTTACTAATAGCTTAGAAATATTAGTCTTGAACAAGGAATTGCATTTTTTTTCAGTTTCGCGCTCTATCGTACATATCAGTGTAGGCACAACAGAGCTAGTGCTAAGATACTTCGTTCAACTTCTCTCTCTCGTCTTTCCAGAGCGATTCTTCGAGTGAGAATCGAACCTTCAACCATCGCCTTTACAGCCAGACGTCTTGCGCAACACTAGCCTCGACTTATATTAGTATAAGAAAACGCAATAGCAATAATTCATCTTTGCTTCATACACCGCAGTGCGAATGCGTCGTAAATACTCGTTAGACCGACAACTTGTCACATTTGTTCTTTAAAAGTATTTACTTTGAAATATGATTATGTATGCATCTTCTCGTGTAGTGAGGGTAGTTGTAGTTTTACTTCATAAAACATTGTTTGCAACTGACGTTGTACAAGACCATGCTTTTATATAATTATTATGTACATATTTTCTGCCTTTGCCTTTGTACAAGATCATACAGAAAGTTTTTCATCCTGGCTTGTTCATGTACAGGCCTAGAAGTGCTTCAATAAATTCCGAATCACAAATGAAAATTCAAAACCAAACGTAGATGGATCTCCACTGTACTTACTGATCATCAAAATGTCAGTCCTCCCGGTCTGGAAAAGAGTAACAACCTTGAAAGGTCACAAGAGGAAACAAGTATCTTATTCCTCGCCTGAAAAAATAACAGTAACAAATAGATTTAATGAACTTCTAACCGACGTACAAGAAGTAAACATTAACAACAAGATGCGGTACGGTGTTACAGGCTAACTGTAAAGACAATTTGGGTTCGATTTCCTTTGATAATTAATTATTTATATTTAGCTCTGGTAAAAAGATAGAGCACGACGTTACCGGCGACCAGTAAACATGTAATGTCTTAAAAAATTGATATTGCACAACGAAAGTAATATCTCAGTACAAAGTTTACTCTGCCTATCCAGCTACACCTACAGCGATGGCCAGTATTAAATAAAGAACCCTAAAAATGCGAACCTTAATAATTACTATATTCAAGCATTACATTTTAAGAGTAATTATAAATGGATTCCAACCCCATATTCATCAGAAATAAACTATCAATTTTAAACTAATTCACTATATAATTTTAAGCGCCAAAGCTCAGCGATACATCGACCGTGCTTTGCGCTGAAAGCTGTTCATTGTAATATTTCTAGCCATTCTAGTTTCTATTCAAACATAAATCGCCTATTCGAAAGCTTTGAAAGCGTTAAGTGGTTAAGTTTATTTTTGTATATAGAGTGTTCACTAAAATGTGTTTTGTATAAAATTAAATTATAT
Source organism: Heliconius erato x Heliconius himera (assembly GCA_013421005.1). Taxonomy (NCBI): domain Eukaryota; kingdom Metazoa; phylum Arthropoda; class Insecta; order Lepidoptera; family Nymphalidae; genus Heliconius; species Heliconius erato x Heliconius himera. Next base: position 29,931 of record JAATLQ010033460.1, on the reverse strand, counting down.
TTAATCCCGCACATAGCAAAGTAAGTAGAGGAAACCTGGGAACGTGTTAAGACACCCCGTTCCCCATTTTCAAGTCATTGCGTGTTGTGTGTGGAACCTAACGCCGCGCCTTGCCTCGTTACCAGGGCGAGGAAATGTACATATTACATATTGCAATTCCTCGAGTGGGGAGTCAAACCCACAACCTCTCGCGTTTATAATCGCACATTTGTGCTCCTGCGCCACGACTAGCCTCAATCAGCTTCACGCTGTATCCCGCACACAGCACGGTAGGCAGGGAACCTAGTGTTAAGTCACTCCGTTCCCCAATTTCTGCCATATTCTGGAGGCATTGCGTGTTGAGTGACAGAATTCAACGCCGCGCTTTTCCTCAACACCAGAGCGACGAAATGGAAATATAAATTTAAGTAAATATTTCATCTCCCCGAGTGGGAATCGAACCTACAACTACGTCACGACTGGCCTCACTAGCCTCACTAACAATTATAATTTAAGAATATAACCTTAAAACTTATAAAATTCTTACGTAAAAGATAATCTGTTATATTTACAATCACAGCCTCTGCACCACGGCTGGCCACTAAATAATATAAAATACAGTTAATAAAGTTGTTTACGCTATATAAAAGAGGAAACTATTGGTTTTTGGTTGCCGGAAGAAAACAATCAATCAAAATCGCAACGAAAATGATTTTCAATGGCCAAAATAATGAAATAACAGCGCCTTGTAGGTAAAAGTTGAGCCTAAAATTCTAAATATAACCTAAATATTTTTTTTACTTCACGCTGTATCCTAAAGAGCAGGGTAGGCAGACGGAACCTAATGTTAAGATCTTACTAAGACATTACCTTTCTTCACTTTCCGATGAATTCATGAGGCATTTTATGTTGAGAGACGGAACGGAATAATTATTTTAAAATCTATACTAATAATATAAAACTAATCACGACTAATCTCAGAAACTACTAATTCGATTTGAAAAAATATTTTTGTATTGGAAAACCCATTTATCGAGGAAGGCATTACGCTATGGCTAATGGGAGTGGAGCAGCTTTTTGACAGTTTTCCTTCCCTGCGCTGCGTAAACAGTGAAAATTACGAAAAAATCATGTATTACGAAATTGTTCTCCTTTAAAATGCTCAAAAAAATCCGCAGCAGCATTTCCCCATCCATAATATTATATAGGTATATCCATATTTTATAGGACCTTGAGTCTTACTAATATATTTTCCTTTCGTTCTTTTATCCTTCCGTTTGCCGTGAATTTTATATTATATTTACTCCAAGCAATCATAATGTTTTAAAAATAGTTTTTTAATATATTGTTCTTTAATTATAGCGGTGAAAATTCGGGGCATAACTAGTACACGTACAAAAGTGCAGCGTTAAACTCTGCCACTTCACACGCAATATATTGAACTCATGCAGCAAATGGAGAACGGAATATCTTTACATTAGATTTTTGATGCCCATTTTTTTATGCGGAATAAAACTTATAAAAACTATCTTAAAATATCGCTTAAGTTTATAACTTAAGGCTATATCGACCTTTTAACGTATTTTCTTCTTCTACTTCAGTCATCTTATTTTTTTTTACTTCAATATTTTTCTCAGATAATTTATTAGTGTTGGTTAATGTATTGACGCTGTTTGTTGTTTGTTGCGAAAGTTTGAAAAAAATAATCTTGAAGTGATATATACTTTTTTCTTTATATTCAAATTAACATTCATAAGAATCAAGAGCATTTTTAGTATGTATTTTTATTTTGCTTTGATTTCTTTCTCTTAGCTTCACAGGATACAGTCCCGTGGCGGAACTCACCACCGCACTTCGCCTCGTTACAAGAGCGATGAAAATTAAAATATTAAATATTTCATTGAGTGGGAATCAAACCAACAATCTGTCGCGCTTACAGTCGCACGACGCTGCCCCTGCGGCACAACAGGCCTCAATGTGTTTTTCTATTTTTTATTTAGGAATAGTATAGAAAGGCATTTTCAATATCAACATGCTGGTTGAACATTTCATACAAATCAAAACAACTGTGTGACAATCTGACATGTTTGGTGAGTGCTTTGGTTTAACAAGTTAATTGACTCTGAAACAATTTATTTTTCGAGTTCTCCCAGCTTAGCTACAAATGTAAATATAATTTTTCGTACATTTATTTTTCTTTTTATTATGAGAAATAAGTCACATTTTTTCGAAATCAACGAAAAGATTTATCAAAATCTGTAACTAAAGTAAAATACTATTTTACAAACGTTCTTAAATATGTTTTGTCAAAAAGTATTTTTAGAATAAAATCTTGGGACCTAGTGCAAAAACATTCCGTTCACATTAAGACATTTCCATTTCCCACTTTCCGCTAAATTCTGAATTCATTACGTTTTGAGTGGCGAAACCCATCGCCATGAAATAAAAACATAAAATGTTTAATTTCTTCGAATGAAAATCGAACCCTCGACCATCCAGAGTCGTGTATATCGGCGGCCTCGACGTACTTCAATTTACTATAGTACCTCCAAAAACCCTTTAAACCACGAAACAATTTAAGACAATATTAAATGAAATCTGCGAAACCGTTTAGATATGAGAAATCCTAAACTAACATAACTCAGAATTTACTCTCAATACAAAGGTATTCTGAACAAATACGTATAACTGTAACTGAAATAGGTAGATTATAAGTGATTTTTTTGTTTAAATATACAGTACGTGTGGAGTGGCGGAACTCAACACAGTGTATTGCCTCGTTACAATCAAATCCTCTTTCTTAGTGCTAGCCTACACTTTCTAATTTACATCATGCCAAATTTCTACAGAATTAAAAAAGAAAAAAATCTGTGAGTTGCCGGCGGGAGTGTGGTGGGGTGTGACGCACCCAGTATTTATTTTATGCATAGATCATTTTATTATTTTATGTTATGCTTCCACAGCTTCATGCAGGTAAAGAATTGCGCAAGTAAATAGTGACGTGAACTTAATGAAACGAACTGAACTGAAATGACACTCTACTACATAGTTCGTGTATACGTTTTATAACAAAATATTTGCTGCTTATACTGTTATTTCTTGCTCTTTTTTATAAACAGTTTTTTTTTAGTTTTAATCAAATTTATTTTGTTTTGCATGACTTTGAATGTCACACTCCGAAACATACTCGATGTAGTGTTTTTCACCACAACCCTTACCAGGTTAATAACAGATAATTTGCATATTTATTTTATTGTAGAGGCAATTAGGTTATATATGAACTGCAATTAATGTCAGGAAAGTTTAAATTACGCAAAGACAAATATGCTCCAACGTGGGAAGTATCAATAAATATGTTTTGGTATAATTACATGATTAATTTACTATACAATAATAATGTTGTTTAGTTCTTATATTTTTAATTGATTGATGACAATAGATTTTGGAGAGTTCTATCATTTTGGTCGTTATATCTAGAAAAACCTATTTTCGTGATTCAAACATAATTTTTTTGTTCGATGTTGCTCTATATCGATAACGGCAACAAGTAGAGTCTTAAAATATACATAGAATATTTCGTTATATACTCTATAAACAATTATCTAAGGGGCTCCCTGCAAACGTGTTTTTTTACGGCATCTTTTGTGTGTAAATTTGACTCCCACATTTTAGAGACTAGCACGTTCAACTTAACAAATTCTTCAACTTTATAATATTAAGTATAAATATATATGTATACATCAACATAACTTTGCTAAGATATTAGATCCCTACTATAAATCATGTACATTGTACATCGAAGTGATTTTGCTATTGATTGAAACGTACACATGCCTATCAATCAAACGGTTACATTACAGCTAATCTCTACATTAAATAGAATGTTTCTAAATCTTATAGAAACTAAACATTTGTAGAGCATTTATTAGCTGCTTCTAGGGAATCTAGTGTTAAGACACTCAATGCAGTGTTTTTTCTTCGAGTAACATTAGTGTATCGAGGTCAGTCGTGGCGCAGTGGCACATAGTGTGACTGTAAACCGACTGGTTGTGGGTTTTTTTTTTAATTTTAATTCTTATTTACACTACAGACTTATGGTCCGTACCTTTTGTTATTATTACATTTCTTTTAATTTTTTTTCTGTAGATATTACCTAAAGCTAGACTTATGTTATTACATATATATATCTCTATATTTACATAATATCTGCTTAAGAAAGTCCAGTTATTAATTTCAGTTGCCACTTACTAACTTAATCTAACACTATAATCTAAGTCTACATGCATAAAAACAAACATTCATTGTAAATAAATTGAACTTAATTGATTACAAAAATATAAATATGTTTATTACGGATTACAAGATATTTTTTTTTTATATAACCATACAAATATTTCTTATCATTAGGGAAATTGGGACGTGGATGGCATTACCGCCAAGATGGAGGGCATGACCGCTTCGTTTCTATCTTTTATGGCCATCTTTAAATTATACTCCACAATACCTTTTGTCGTTGCTTCTGTTGCCTTCCAAATAAGCCTTTTTATAGCGTCGTCGTCACCACTGGTGTAGTAGGAACATCTGTCTGTGTGAGGCGTTATTGCTACAATTGCGTGTGACACGCTGTCATGTAGTTGTAATTTCTTCGACTTTGTATTCACTACTATAACCGTTGCATTTGACAGGCCTTGGGCTTCATGAATAGTCAACACTTTTGAGCCTATGTTTACTCCATACCCTTGGTTGATTAAAGATTTTTTCTTCTCTTGAGTAAATGTAAGGTAGAGGGTTTCCCTGAGGTCACGTGGCGCTGGTGTAGTTCTTGGTTGTGGGTTCGATCCCCACTCGAGGAGATGAAATATTTACTTAAATTTATATTCCCATTTCTTCACTCTGGTGTCGAGGCAAAGCGCGGCGTTGAGTTCTGTCACTCAACACGCAATGCCTCCAAAGTTCGGCAGAAAGTGGGGAAAGGAGTGTATTAACACTAGGTTCCCTCTGCCTACCCTGCTGTGTGCGGGATAAAGCGTGAAGCTAAAAAAAAACATTAGTGTAAAAGCGGTAAACGTCCACTTTTCACTGAATTTCCAAGACATTGCGTGTTACGTGGCGGAGTTCAACGCCGTTCTCTCACTAGACTGGACAAATATATATATATTTCTTAATATTACCATCACATTTACAGTCACATACAGTCTTCTGCGCCGCGACAGCCTCAAACATATTATAATATTTTCTAAATAATAACCGCACTTACCTCGCAAGGGAAACAAGTGGTCGTTAAGAGGCAAGGTATCATATGACGCGGTATAAACGTAAATGTGTAATATTAACTTAATATTGATAAGATATTTTATGTGGCTGTAGTAAGACTTTTACATACTAGCTTTTACGTATGGTTTCGCTTTCGTTAACATCCTTATATGATTATTTCATTGATAATTTTCTCTTCTCTGCTTTCCTGAAATTTGCATATTGAATGTAATGTCTGAAATCTATTTTAATATTTAAAATGTATGTATGAAGTTAAAAACATATTACAACGATGTACCATATTTTTTTCAATATTTTTTAATTTTTCGCTGCCTTTTACTTATAGTACAATTTGGATCCTTAGCTGTCGGCTGTATAATGGGGAGTATTCTGTATGCCACTGAAAGCAGTATTATCCTTATCACCTAGAAACACTGGCTCAGTTGAACTACCCGGTATACCAAATCGTTTTTTCCACGAACTTGCAAATTGTAGAACCACCTAAAATCAGATGTGTGTAATCCCGCAAAGCTGTGATATTAGATTTTTTAAGGAGCGTATCATAAAATTCTTAAAAGTCAGGGTAGGCAGAGGGAACCAAATGTTGAGATACTCCATCTCACACTTTCCTACCCATTATTGAGACATTGTATTTTTAGAATAAAAGAATATAAAAATATTGTTTGAATTTTCATAAAACAGCAAAAGGTGGCAGCAAATCTGCAATGTTATTATTAAATAAGATTATTACAAAAGAACACCATTTGCGAGATTTTTATTTAAGTTATTGTTTCGCCAGTCTCATTATATTAGCTTTAGACAAAGCACTGTGCTTATTAAAATTAAATTCTAAGGAAATAACGAAAGATTGAGGTCTTAATAAAGGTAAAATTATGGTGAAAGAAAATATTATATTTGTGAAGGGTTAGATACAAAAAGGGTTGTGATACTATGTGATACTATGTGTGATATCGATATTTTTATTTGCTTCACGCTGATAGCAGGGTAGGACGTGAGAAGTTAGGAACCTCCATTAAGACATCTCCATTAACTCCGCACAACTTAGGCGGAACTCAACCCGTCAAGGAATATATTTCATTTCCATGAATGGGAATCGAGTCTACAACCTATCGCACTTAAGTCGTACGCTCACGTCCCTGCGCCACGATTGGCTAAAGACTAATCGTGGCGTGATAATTGTATTTTTAGCTTCAGACATCTTTTTAACAGTAAGTTAAGCCGGAATAATTATAATATATTGTGCTTTTAGTGGCGGTACTCAACGCCGCATTTTTTCCCAAAACGAGAATATAAATTTTAAACTAATTTCACTGTTATATATTTATTTTAAAGACCATTTCGTCGAAGCTGCACAGCATCCGAGGACACGATGGTTGTTAGCTCTGTAAAAGAGAAACTAGAAAAAAACCACTTAAAGTTAGACGATGTTTTATTGGGCAACTATACTTTTTTTATTTTTTGAATATCAATCAAGTTGTATTATGTTGATAATCAATTTAACCTTTAAAAGGAAGTAGCGACAGCAGAGTATAAAACACAAAGCAAAAAGTAAAGCTGATTACATTCTGCTAACAAACTAAACTGACATTATAATAAATATATCGACGTTCGTTAGGCATGGTGTTGGTACATGTTATTTATTCAGCGTAAATTACTAAAATTTGCTAAATTTTACGATATTGTAATACAGTAGGAAGTGTGACAGTGTGTGACTCTACACGAGGGTTTGATTTTATGTAGATCAAGCGTTATATTTTTTTTTATATTACTAAGAGGGGCCTGGAGGCTTCGCCTAATTCTTTTTATTTAAAAAAAAATCAGCTTCACGCTGTATCCCGCACTGTTAAGACACTCCGTTCCCTAGTTTATGCCGTCTGGAGGCATTGCGTGTTGAATGGCAGAATTCAACGCCGCGCTTTGCCTCGACACCAGAGCGAAAAAATGGAAATATAAATCTTAGTAAATATTTCATTTCCTCGAGTGGGGATCGAACTCACAACGCCTACGCCGAATCTCGCACATAGCAGGGTGCATCGCAGGGAACCTAGTTTTAAACACTGTTCTCATTAAAACAATTATCTTGCCCACTTTCCACCAAATTCTCGTGGCATTGAGTGGCGTAACTCAGCGCCGCGCTATGATAGACACTTTAATTGTATTTATATGTATAGATAATTTGAAATTTAGGTATAACTAAATTATTCTTCATATTTTTTCATCTTCACGCTGAATCCCATACATAGCAGGGAGAGCTCAGCGTTTAGACTCTATATTTGTCACTTTCCGCTCAATTTTCGAAACTTTTCGTCTTGTTGATCAGAGCGAGGAAATGAAAATAATTAATTCCTTCTCGTAATAATCGATCCCTCAAGTGTCGCTTTAATAGTTAGACGCTGGGAGAAATCGGGAAAATCGGCCACATCCAAACACCAAGTTGTCAGATTTTGGACATTCATGATAACGGCCACTAGCAACTCGCTAGAGCGCACTGATAGGGCGTCCCCCCAAGGCGACGCGCACCAGTGCGTCCCCGCTGGTGTGTCAAGTGGCGACGAATGCGGCGTTGGAGACCGCCACCCAACACGCCATGTCCGGAACGGCGGGAGGTGGAGGACGGAGCTACAAATAGCTACGTGGAATGTAAGAGGAGGGATGGAAGAAAATATGAATGAACTATTAGATGTGATGGATGATAGAGATTTGGATGTCGTCTGCGTGACTGAGACCAAGCGGAAGGGCAATAACACTACCGATTTGCCGGGCAGTCGGGTTGCTTTCTGGGCCGGCGTACCAGAGAGCGAGCGGGGCTGTCAAGGTGTGTTGTTGTCCTCTCGATTGGTTAGTGCAGCGGTTGAATACAAAGCGATCAACCTGAGACTGCTTTGGATTCTCTTCAAGCTGGGGTAACAAGCTATGAACGAGATACAGTGGGAAAAACAAGTACAGGTTAAAAACAAAAAATAAACAAATTATGTTTTGCTCTAGCAAAGTAGTAGTAGTAGTAGTAGTAATAAAAATAATAATTTCAATATAATTTTTCCTCGAGTAAGCATCACACCCAGAACCATCCCAATTACCACCACCTACTATGCCACGACGACCTCAAGAAAATAGAAAATATAGAGAAAAATAAATAAATAAACATCTAATTCATAATTTCCCAAACCTGGCCGCCGCCGCCGCCACGTGGAGCAGTGCCGCAATCACGTCGCAGGTCAATCCAATTACCCGTGAGTCTGACGACGCCAGAATGTAATCTATTTGAGGATAGATTTTCGCTAGTGTTAGATAAGAACACCTTGGATTTTGTGTGTGTGTGTGTGTGAGAGTTTTTTTTTGTTATTTTATATGTTAGAGATTCAACACCACGCTTTGTTTAACATAGCGAAGAAATTTTCATCTATACATACAGATATCTAATAAAATTGTAACTCATTACTGTCTGTACTTGGAAGAAATACGGGAAATAAATCTTATATTAATGTAATAGAATCCCATAAATCCCTTGGCAATGTTTCTTAAATATTGTTTGTCGAAATTATTTTTTTTGTCTGTGTGTTTGTGCACGTTAATCTCAGAAATGATTAAGACGAATTATATTCAGTTTCATTAATATTTTGTGTTAGATTTATTGAAGTCGATGTACAAATAAAAAATCTATGTTAATATAAAATATTGCATGTGAGTATTGCTACTACACAAATGTTTTATTCAGTTGGCTGAAATTTTTACAAGATAAACATATTATTGTCTTTAAATTGTATAAATAAAATTAACTTCACGCTGTATCCCGCACACAACAGGGTAGGCAGAGGGAACCTAGTGTTAAGACACTCCGTTCCCCACTTTCTGCGGAATTCTGGAGGCATTGCGTGTTGATTGGCACAACTCAACGCCGCGCTTAGCCTCGACACCAGAGCGAAGAAATGGAAATATAAATTTAAGTAAATATTTCATCTCCTCGAGTGAGGAACGAACCCACAACCAGTCGATATACAGTCACACTTTGTGGCCTGCACCACGACTGTTTGATTATAAAAGGATATAATATCATTATATCCCTAAAGTAATTTTGATGAGAATACAAAAAGAAAATGTCGCTAGTAATTTATTTGCGTATGAATCGAACTTACAAACGTCGCGCTTTAAAACAGACACTGTGGCATTGCGCTACGATGACGGCATTATTAACTGTAAAATAAAAAAAACACCTAAAAAAGTGAAGACGAGCTGATTAATGCTCTAAATAATAAACGTAGAACATTAATCTAGGAAAACTGTAGCTTAATCCATATTTTAATTAAAAAACTTTTTTCTTACATTTAATCATTTTTTTTTACATTTTTATAGTGCTATTCCACAGATATAAAAGAAAAATATAAAAAAAATAGTACATGTTAAAAATATTAAAAAAATAGTATTCCCTCTTACCAAATGATATTTCTAAGTAATTATCTTTGGGTAGCGGAAATTTGTAAAAATCTCTTGGACGGTTTCCAAACCCGCGCCGGGTTCAAATTCTGCTAAGATCATTTTCTTATATATTTTGTTAGTAAATATTTTTCATTCTTAAGTTTGGAATAACACTTTAAAATTATAAGAGACATAAGAATAATAAATGTAGGAAAAATAAAATATTTCAACTTCACATAAAAACATCAACTTTAATAAACATTTATCATATTACAAATTAGTTCTCTAAAACCCTCATGCTATTACACGTGTAAGTATTATGTGAAAATTACGGAAGTTACAAACTTTGATACTGTTGAGACTTCGTTATGCATGTTGGTACTTACATGAGAGCGTTACAGTTTGGGAAACTTAATTTTATAACCTTATAATTAGTTTGTTTATAAACTCTACCTTTTTCCGCCTTGACTTAATACACAGTATTTTTTCCAGATTCACGCTGTATTCCGCATGTAGTAGGGTATGCAGAGGGAGCTTAGTGTTAAGATACTCCGCTCTCCATTTTTCACTGAAGTATGGAGGCATTGTGTGTTGAGTGGCAATGCTGCGCTTTGTTTCTTTACCAGAGTCAGAAAATAAAAATAACTAATATTTCATTACCACTAGTGGGAATCAAACCCACAACCTGTCGCGTTTACAGTCGCACTCTTGTGCCACTGCGCCACTACTGATCTCATATTTAGTTCTTCTTTGTAAATGTCGGTCAAATCAACTTGTAACAATCACGTAATCGCAGCATTAGACTTAATGGAAACATAATGTATGAAGGTAGGTTTAGATTATTTGTTTTTACTTTATTACTTGATTGTTAGTTTTGTACTTAATTACTTAGTGCTTAGAATTGTATTAATACTGTTTTGTTCGTGGCTTAATAGAGATATAGAAAGATCTGTTAGAGATTGATTTCACTTTATTTTCCATTTTCTGTATATTATTTTCAAGGTTTTAGAAGAAGACGAAGCCAAAGATTTTTAAGCAGCACAGCGTATGACTGTATACGCGAACGATGTTGATTCGGTTCCCAATCGGGGAAGAGAATTATTTTCATTACTTCGAACTGTCTTAATCCTAGGTTCCCTCTGTCTACCCTGCTATATAAGGGTTCTGTACCTCAAAAGAAAAAAACCGGAACCCTTATAAGATCACTTTGTTGTCGGTCTGTTAAGAGCACATTTATATAGAGATCGCGTGGATGCCAAGCAGAAATTCATAAGAAATATTTATATCTGTCCCTTGAAGAACTGTAAAAATCAAACTTTTGATTAATCGCGATCAAAAGCTGCATTTTGTATGAAGTTTGCCGCGTCATCAAAACCTATAGTATCCTCCTGTGGATCTACAATGATGAAACGAAACATGAAAAATTATATGTATTTCATAGAAAAAATGCATTATAACTTTTATTTGTAGTTAATTAGTTACTCACAAAATGAGTGTATATACCTACAGATTTTAGTTTATCAACTTTTATAAGTTGTAGATACTTCCTGTTGACCCGCAATCCTGAAATTGGTACGGGACCCTCGGAATGCAAGTCAAACTCGCATTTGACCGGTTTTCTTAATATTCATATTAATATATATACTTACAACATTCCATTCCAACTTGCAGACTAGCCCAAGCTAATTAAGATTGTTGCGAACATCTAATTACGAGCGGAATGGACTCGTTATAATTTTATATCCCTTTAAATTTAATTTATTAAAATGTTTCAAGCACGTTAGCTTAAAACTGAAACGTAAATAATACTAAAATCTTTGGATATTTAAGCTTGATAATAATAATAAGTGTGTTACATTTTGACACAGCGTTTCATTATGAATGCGAGGGTTGCGAGTTCGATTCCCACACAAGATTATGAATTATTTTAATTTTCATTTTTTTTTGCTCGGGTAAGAAGATAAAGCGTGACGTTCGTGACGTGAGTTCGCTATTAAAAACAAAATTTGGGCGTAAAGTCGGGAATTGTCTTAACATTAGCTTACTTTTCCCTAACCTGCAATATGCGGGATATAGACTGAAGCTAAAAAAGTGAATTATAAACAGAACAAAAAACACGACTTCAAAAACTAAATTTGCATCAAGAATATCCAACGAACGTACCATTTATCAAAATCCCTTCACTGGTTTAATAGTTACAATGGAATAAAAGATCGGACATACATACATACGCGCTAAAAACATAGCATTCCTTTTGAGCTTTACAGCTGTTGGGTAAAATATTATTATGACTAAAATAAATACGAGCACAGAGTGTCTTATCACTAAATTGTCTTCAATTACTATGACATATGTAGAAAATACATAAAACCAAAAAAAATACAAAGTAAACACCAGTGATACAATGTTTTCTCGATACAAAAAGCCCCGAAGCTTTACTTATAATTTCGATGTATACTATTCAAACAAAGCTCCCTGGAGCATCCTAAAGTTCTCGAACTGTAGGATTAATGTGAAACATTTAACAATCCAAAGTCTGTAGAATATTTAATTTCATTATTTGCTGTGGTATTCTTTGTACATATTATCATTCATTCAAATAATTAAAAAATTCTGGCTATAATTGTGACAGTTTTCGACTTGGTTCCTACTTGGGGGAATTAATGAGCTTAACGCTGTATCCCGCACACAGCAGGGTGGGCGGCGGGAACCTAGTGTTACACTTCCATTCCTCACTTTCCGCCAAATTCTGGAGGCATTGTATGTTCAATGGCGGAATTCAACATAGCATTTTCCACCAGTGCGAGGAGATAAAAATATACTAATACTTCATCCGCCGCATTGAAAATCGAACCCACAACCTGTCACGTTTACAGTCGCACTCTTATGCTTCTGAGCCACTGAATTGGTAAATAAAGACAACACCTACATCTAAATCATACGTTAAAATAGATTTTAACATTTATTTATGTCAAATCACCCTATTCAAGGCGTATAGCCGCCTAACTTACTTACCATAAATATGAACCACCTCGAGTATAATTGTTGAATATGTATGAAGGAATAACTGACGTGGCTTTAGAGGATCAGACCTTATTCACTTTTAAATGCAACTATGTATTTATTGGTGTACGTTGTCATATACTTTGCCAAAATGATCGGAAAAAGGAATTTTCAATTTATTTGTGTACCAACATCAAATTGTTACGGGAACTTGCATTTTTTCCTGTGATATATCTGTTTTTGCGTCTTCATGTTGTATCCTGCACAAATCAGGGTAGATGGAGGGAACCTGGGAACGAAGCATTAATACACTTCGTTATCCGCTTTTGGTGAATTCTTGAAGCTTGCTTGAGCTTGAGTTTTAAGTGGCGGGACTCGACGGGTTATATGCTTAGAAATTTCCAATTTTGTGATTTTTTATTTGTACTCTTTCTACAAAATTTTATAGTTTTAGATCAACGGAAAATACCATAGCCATAGATTTTGATAGTGGGCACAGGATGTCATACAATATACTGCAAAATCAAAGCATACTTATTGGCTATTTTATATTTAAATTAGATTTATATGGTATAATATAATATGTATATTTCCGACAAAATTTCCTTTCTTCTCACAAGGTAGAAGCTCTCAAGGGAACACATCAGATGTAATCCAAAGAAAAACATAATGAATGGTTGGTTACATTAGTTATCGAATGTTTTTTTTCTTGGGTGATTTACTTTGTATTTATTATAGACGAATTTCTATTTGAATACAAATATGTATATAATATATATACACTAGATTTCACCTCAGGTTTATTTTAAGCTCTTATACATCTCTCATTAAAAGTGCCCGAAGTAACCCATGAAAATAAGTATAGTTGGCTACATCGAAAAAATAAGAATAGTATACATACGGTTGATTAAGCACTCTCTAGACGTGGGCAAGGAATATTATATAGAAATATATTTTTTATTATTAAATTATTCAAAAATTGCCGTCGTTGTGCAGTAACACAAGCGTGTGACTGATTACGACGGTTGTCGGTACGATCCCTACTCGGGGGAAAGTAGGTAACGGAGTGTCTTAACACTAAATTCCCTCTGCCAACTGTGTATGGGATTCGGCGTGACGCTAAAAAAATCTATGTTTACTGAACACAGGTTCTTTGTATGTATTTCCACGATTTCTACTATTAAACGCCTGGCGTTAGATGTTATATTATTGTTTTGTCACCTAAGACCTAATTATTACAAGTGGGTCAAATGCTGTTTTATGGATTTTATTGCATTTCAACCTAAAAAAAGCACCTAATTCTTCCTATTTTAGCTTCACGCTGTATCTAGCACTTAAAAAGGTAAGAAAGGGGAAGCCAATATTAAGGCACTCCATTAAGTACTTTCATTACCCAGTTTCTACCGAATTCTTGAGGCATTGAAGATGGAGTGGTAAAATTCAACGCCGCGCTTTACTTCGATACCAGAGGGAGTAAAAAAAATATATGAAATATTTTATTTCTTATAGTCGGTATCGAACTCACAACTTGTCGCATATACAGTCGCACGTTTGTGCCCCTGCACCACTATTTGCTTCTATACATATATCAGTTTAAAAAATATATACTAAACTTCACGCTATATCCCTCGCGGGATAGCCACACGGGATGAACCACCAATCACTACGATCACATACTAAAAACAATTACCAATTTAAACTAAGTAAAGAGTAACTAACTAGCGTTCGTTTGAGCATTGAATGCACGTTTATATCAAAGTTATCTCGGCATCTGAAATCTATGGAGGTCTAAAAGATTGGCGCGTGGCCAACACTTTGGCGGAATTAGAACAGCAATTAGTTAAACTGCAAATAAAATCTCTGAATTTATGTCATATTTCAATTAAAACTGATTTATTATGAGAGCTATAAGTTAGTGGAACTTTAGTCGAGGGTATCTGGGTACAATGGAATAGGGAGTGTACACACTGTGGTTGAGTGTTCAATTTTCGGTTGTAGAAATATTTGTGTTCGAATCATTGGGGACTTAATGATCTGTCACCTTCGCTTTGCGTAAAGACGTCTCCTTGCTGTGCGTTCTCTACCGCATTAATCATTAAAAACTGTTTGACCTGTTACTTGGCGTCGAATGTTCTAATCGACATGGGTACCTTCAAAAAGCGATTCTATCTCCATCTTGAAGGCCGACAACGCACATGTAGCTCCTCTGGTGTTGCACGGGGTCGTGGGCGGCGGTGATTAATTACCATCAGGGAACCCGTACGTTCGTTTGCCTTGTCTGTAAAATACTAAATATATTAATAATATTTCCAAAATTGTAGAGTATAAATTAAATTCTAAAACGTAACATTTAGGCTTTCGTCGTCAAACTACTTCAGACTATAATTGTATTAATATACTGTTTAAGAAAATGTACGTAGTGGGGAACATAAATATCTTAATGGAGACGAAGTATCTTAACAATAGGTTCCTAGGTACTAAGTACACTAAGTTCCCTCTGCTTACCCCGTTATGTGTGGAATACAACGTAAAGCTAACAAAATAAAAAAATATACGTGCAAGATTTGAACCCGCGCCTCCTGAGCTCATATTCTACATAATCCGAGCACAGGTTCATACAAAATAAAAAAACTTCACCACAAAAGTTCACCAAACAAATTTAACCTTAACCAACATACTTCTATTGTATCCATATAATTTATAAGAGGTAGAGACCAATGATCAAGAAAGTAGAGGCAATTTCCCACCACCTATTCACAGCACGTACGTTAATGGAACTAAGCGCCTATTGTCCAAGCCTCATGTCGGGTAATATATGACGTGAGGCCGACAGCGCCTCACCGCTAGATAGGAGACATCTAGCTTTGCTTGATAATAGATGATTTTGTAAGTTTATTACACCATTGAGGCGGTCGTGGTGTAGTGGCGTAAGTGTAATCATAAACGCGACGGTTGTGGGCTCAATTCCCACTCAGGCGAATGAGTTACTTTATATAATATTTCCTTTACATCTAAAGTGTGGCTGTGTTCTGGTCACATGTAAAAGCGCCACGTTAAATTCCGCCACTCAATACGCAATATCTTTAAAAATCGGGCGAAAATGGAATATATACTCGACTTCTCTGCA
The DNA here is from genome assembly GCA_013421005.1 of Heliconius erato x Heliconius himera. NCBI lineage: Eukaryota > Metazoa > Arthropoda > Insecta > Lepidoptera > Nymphalidae > Heliconius > Heliconius erato x Heliconius himera. Next base: position 14,135 of record JAATLQ010033460.1, on the reverse strand, counting down.
TACTCGACGATCTATATCTCGCATTTTTATTCTCACATATTGTTAAATCATTTAATGTTCATTATGAGATTGAGGATATTATTGAATGAGTGACGACAAAGTGATAAAAATTATTAAAGAAGCAATAGTCAATGGTAAGAGAGGAACGAGAAGAGCTAAGTTGTCTGACGAGAACACAGTATCGATGATACTGGAGGAAAGTCACGTAAAAAGACGGTGGCTGAGGCTAAAGATGTACGCAGATATTGTAGTAAGTTTAGAAATTAGCTTAATTGAAAATTCCTGGACGTCCAGTATTTTGTACCTGTTGGGCACGGCACCGTAATTAACTTTATGTGAAAAGGCCTGGAAAGTTTTTAAATGAGAATTGAATATTGAATGGTCTGCCATTTCAATGGACAATAAACATATTTATACATTAGCTTCACGCTGTATCCCGCACACAGCAGGGTAGGCAGAGGGAACCTAGTGTTAAGACACTCCGTTCCCCACTTTCTGCCGAATTCTGGAAGTATTGCGTGTTGAGTGGCAGAACTCAACGCCGCGCTTAACCTCGACACCAGACCGAGGAAATGGAAATATAAATTTAAGTAAATATTTCATCTCCTCGAGTGGGGATCGAACCCACAACCAGTCGGTTTTGCAGTCACACCTCGTGCCGCTGCGCCACGACCGGCCTCAATATACACAACAAATATTTATACATAAATTACTTATTTATTTTATGATCTATTCGCTGTATTCCGCTCATAGTAGAGTAGGCAGAGGGAACCTAGGAACCTTGGGTTAATAAAGGTTTCCGTTTAAAAAAACGTATTTTTCATAATATTTAAGTTTTTTTAGCTTTACGGCGCATCTCGTGTATAAGGGAAAGCAGACGGAATCTAGTCTTAAAAACTCTTTCTACATTTGCCGCTCAATCTTCGACGTATTGCGTGTTCAGTGGCGGATCTCAACGCCTCATTTTGTCTAGTTATAAGAGCAAAGTAACAAAAATCTGAAGCGGATTTACACACATTGTCACACACTGTGCCGAGCACGACGGCCGATATAATTAATTTATAATTTATTTTTATATTTAAATATGTATATTTTCGCAATAACTACATCAATATCAATTAAATTAGCTATGATTCAAATCTAGACCTTCCTATAACTTTCCACAATATTCGAGCCACTCGAAACAAAATCTGAATACTAATGAAATAATACCTACGCTGAATAACATTACCAATCTAACTTGTCTTATCATGGCTTATTGTTTTAACAATAGCCGAGATGAAGCGGAAACTCAGTGTTGGTTATTGTTTTGATGAAATATAGCGTGTTTCTTAGACGGAGGTAGCTGGATTGATACCCGAGTGAGGCAAAATCGTTATAATGTGTTAAAATATTGATTCCTAATGTTAACTCGGAGAAATAATTTTATAGAAATTATTTTCATTGCCCCGTCATTATGCCCCGCCACCTAATAAATACTACATTTCTCCAAAATTTATTGAAAACTGGAGAACGGAATATCTTAACATTAGGTTCTCCCTATCCTTTTATATAGGAAAAAGCGTGACGCTGTTTTTTAAATATATTTTGTATTAATTTATGTATATTTTGTATTAATTTATTTATTGTGTAATACTTGTTTTTATTATTTGCTATTTACATCGGTTAAGTCGTTTCCGAAATTACCGTCCACAATCGCATAGATAAATGCAACTCAAAGACAAACTGACAAAAATTTTAGGTCTTTATTTTCGGTTCTATTACAGTAACAAATACCCCCGATGATGGTATGTATAGATTTTAGTTCTTTGTTAATTTATTTGTTGATATATTTTGATGGCAAAACTATGTGACATGCCATTCATTTTATTTTTAGAGTATATAGAATTCAGATGCATTCTAGTATAAAGTCACTGTCTTTTCTAAATCTATCGTTCGTGTAGGTTTTTTATTTCAAGGTTTTCAGAAAGTTTTTTTTTTAATTTAAATATATTTCTCAGAAAATGGGAGAATCTTTGGATAATGTTCATATTTGGTTGCTCTAGCCTCATAATCAAGTAAAATAGGAAATGAAAATTTGCCACTACCTTATCTGTTTTTACACTAAAATAGAAAACATAGTGATTTATCAATACACAAGACTATCATAATATATTCACTACACTGAAATCGAACCTACATCTATCGACGTATAAAATACCATTATAATATCTTACTAACTACCCACAAAACTACAGTATCCAGCAATAGCAATACAAATATATATATTTCAAGCACGTTTCAAATTCAAGAGCAAGAGATCTCTGCGGCTTGTTAGTTCGATCTTTCGCTTTGACATTTATCTATAGGTATATAATAAAGAAATAAAACTTGTATAATACTGTACACTGTACCAGTACTTCAATTTTGTATTTCAATATTAAAAAAGTGTATTTTCTATATTCTGTAACTATTGTTGAACAAAAATTGTTTATTTTCTATTTATTTTTAAGATTTGTATAGTGTTTCTTAGCAGAGTTCCGTACCTTTTAAGGAAAAAAGAACTCTTAAAAATCACCTTGTTGCCTGTCCGTCTGTCTGTTTGTCAAGAATCTTGAACTCAGGAACGCTTGGAGATGAAAAATGGAGGACCATCATGAAAATTGGTATTATTATTAGAATCATTTACGAAAATTACGAGCTTTAGTTCTTCACAACTTTTTACAATTCATTAATAATTTCATAAATATATTTAAAAACTAAGATGGTTTTACACCCATTACAATAGTCTTTGTGAGTTATGTAATTCATTATAGCTCTTGAGGGTTAACACTAGGTTCCCTCTAGATACCAAGCTACGCAGGAAAATTATATAGCTGCTAGTATTATGGAACAGTATCAGATTTTTTTAAAAAGAGGCCTGTCGTTGATTTTAGCTGCTACTTGCAATATATTAAACACGTTTGTTGTTCAGTGTTGAGTGACGAAACTTAACACCGTACTTTGTATAATACACCTGCCATGAAATTATATTATTGAGGCATAAATTTAATTAAACTAATTAACAATTATTCAATATAACTACAGCCAGTACATAACGACGCTAGAGAGTTATTAATATTGACAAAATCTCATAATATGTACATTTCCACACAACGTCCGTACGGAGCAAACCGCGAGAGATTTCTGCATACCAATATGACCTAAACCAATATTTACTGCGGCAGGAAATTGAATCTTCGACCAACCGTCCTGCCTATCTGCGTATATAATATATATAAAATTGTTTGTTGAAATATTTACAATAGGACTCCACTCGCGGATTTGATTTGATTTATGATTATTTTGTTATTTCTATAATTTGCAGAACAGGCATCAAAATAATATTTTAGGGAAGTGTAAAAATTTACAAAAAAACTACATAGGCTTATGTATTTCTTTTAAGAATAAGTAACCATTATTGTTTCATATGTTAAAAGAAATATAAGACTATATACGAAGCTATTGTAAGGCATATAACTATAAATGACTTCACATCATGCACATAATTATGTAATGATTTAGGCCAGTTGTGGCATATAAAGGGCCAATGTGCGATAGTAAACACGACTAGTTGTGGGCTGTGTTGATGATTTCCTGGCTCTGGTAACGGTTAAAAACGTGGCGTTGAGCTCCGCCTAATTCTGAAACAAGACATTATTCTATAATTAATATTTTGATCACACAGCGAGAAGTGTCAGTGGAGGTTGACAGATGACACACAAGGGGGCACAGATACCTGCTTAAATATAAAAAATCCCAATTGTTAGCATTCTTCATTGATCATAGCGTTGCAGCGAGACGAACTCAGGACAGCACCTGTGACGCCTCGACTTAGGACACCTGTAGCCTCAATGGCGGAACTCAACGCCGCTTTATGTAAAATAATAATACTCCTTATCTCAAATACGCTGTATAGTTTGACACACATTGAGCCCAGTTTCCACTGCGAGCGGAGCGGGCCCATTAAGGACTACATTGAACTCGCAAAAGTTAGCTGCATACTTGTATTTTCACCAATAAATAGTTAGAAGAGCCCGAGCAGAAAGAGTTGAAGTGAATTCTTTCAGTTCTATGAAGTGAAGTGAAGTGAATACAAAATAAAAAAAGTCTTTGTTGGAGTTTATTCTATCTAAAAGGAGTCCGTTTCACCTAAGTATTATCCGCTTATTTCTCTTTACTGGAAACCACTCCTTAGATACCTGCAAATATATCAAATTACTGACACAAACCGTGAGTAAAGGAATACGAACAGCTTATCTGTACCATTCCATACATTGTGTTCTATAATACGTCATACATAGTTGATAGATTATTGAGAACAACTTTAATATATTAATATTATTGTTATTAATTTTTTAATGGCTGTTGGAAATATATAATATATATTTAGGCTTTAGTATGATGGTTTATTTAGCACGTGCACGTGCGAAAATGCATTGAAATAACCTATTTGTTTTAAATGTATATATTCCAGTGTAGGGAATTGACCAACTTTCATGAAAATTAGTTCTGTAATTTTTGAGAGTTTCCACGTCTCTTTAAGGGATAAATTACTAAAATCAAGGTAATTAATATGTAATTTAAGTTTCTTAATATTTAAAGTCATGACCAAATCAGTTTTGTACCTTATCTCTTTTAGTTAGTACAGAAAGAATGAAGTATATAGATATTGCGTCCTGTTGTTTTTAGAATATAGTATGTAAATGTGAGCTAAATACACGATTACAGATCAATTTTAGATATATACGTACATTACCCGTTTCAAACCTGAGCTTCAGAGATTAATCGATTATTTTGAATGATTTTGTAATATTTCCAGATTCAAATGTTGTAAATACCATCCATCCAATTCAAATGTTGTAAATACCATCCATATCCAGCCTTATAACGTCGACTGCTGGATGGTTCCGATCATGACTATGAAACTTTCCGGAAATGACTTTGTCTTGTTACCAATCACATTCACTAATATGTCGCTTTGGGCGTCATGCCAGAGAGATTATAAATAACTTTTATTCAATTATTAATTCACTTTTTAAAAGGCTTTCTTAAAGATTTGAATATATTTTAAAGAGGTCATCGTGATGTGCCTGATCGTAAACAACCCGACAGTTGTGCGTTCGATTTCCACTCTGAGGAATGATTTGAATTGCCTATATGATGCAATTGTATTCTGAAATAGTTTTATTGAAATATTTTTTATTCTGAAATATTTCAATAAAACTTAAATATGGTAATCAGCCTTTACTGTCAACAGTTTTAAAATATAATATTGTCACAGCAATTGTCATAGTAGATATATTATAAATTGTTTTATATTAATATCACTTTGAATATTTACTTTCGTAACCGTGTGGAGTACCGTGTGTGTGCTATGAATATAATTTGAATATTCTTAAATTTATGTCAAAATAAATTGAGTATATGTATTTAGATTTAGAACTCAAATATCAAGGTTTTGGCTCAGGGTGCGGCGATATATGTATTGAGGTTATAATTCCCTATTTATTTTATTATATATCTAGGTAATTACCGATATAAAGCATTTTTCAGTATTTAATACGAACAAAAAAGAAATTAAAAATAAATTACCCGTAAGCTTATACTTTACAAACATAAAAAAAACAAAATATCCACTATTTAATTGAAAATATATAAATAACTGACATAAGTCTAATAATATGTATTAAATTAATAGCAGTCATTGTATAGTGGTTTAGTTAGAGCACTGAAGAGATAAGATAAGATAAGACATAGCTAGTTTAACCACAACTGACAAGTATAATATTTTTGCCACTTTGATCTCGATTGCGCTTTAAAGCATAAGTACTTAGTTTAATATTTTATTTATTCGAAGCGTGCGGGGAGGTGGAATACATGCGATTTTTACAAAGGATAGCGGTCTGTGAGACCTCGCGTTTATATTTAAAGCATGTGATGACAGTTATATATAAGTTTGTTCACTCATTGTAATGATGTAAGCTTCTTTACCACACAGTACTTTCAATGTATAGTCTAATGCGTCTTAGAGCACTCAGCAAATTGAATTGCAAGTAAAAAATATAGGCAGAGGGAACCTACGCCGCGCCGCGCTTTGCCTTGACACCAGAGCGAAGAAATTAAAATGTAAAGAAATATTTCATTTCCTTAAGTGGGAATGGAACCCACAATCATCCGATTTTATAATCTTTTCACAGATAATATTCATCGAAATATCGTACGTTTGAATCAAAAAATACTTTAAAAAAGTTATTGCCGAAATTTGCTTTGTCTTGTCATATTTGAATATCATTTCAAAAATCAACGTACTCTCTAAAGATCACTTAATTCGACTTTTATCCAATACACAAAAAGAAAGTTGACACCCATTCAGTATTCATATATCACACACCCGGCACTGGGATGCAGATGCTGTAAAATCCTATCGGGATTTTTAATCTTTTCACAGATAAATTGAATGGCGTTTCGAAACTAAAAGAAATATCCACCAAAATACCGTACGTTTGATTCAAAAATACTTTAAAAAGTCATTGCCGAAATTTGCTTTACATCACGTTTCAAAAGATCAATTTATTTTATGTTCGTATAGTAGTTTCTATTTAAAAGGGTTAGAGGGAGTTTTCATCAATATATGTTTTGGTTATATTTTTTGATTTAACTCTGTATCTTACGTATAGCAGAACAGGCAAATCGAACCTAGACGCCTAATTTTAAAGCCTAGCGTTTAGTTACGGAACTAAATGCCACGTTTTGTCTCGTTACAATAACTTCCCCGAGAGCAAAATCCCAGTCAGAAGCCGTTCCGTTCGTTTACATTTAGGTGCTGTGCCGTTGTACCACGGCGACCCTTTCCTTATTAAATCATTTTTTTTAGTATAATTTTACTGTATATCCCGTAACATAGCAGGGTAGGAAGAGCAAACATAATGTTAAGACACTCCGATCCTTTTAAGACAAGAGTAGCGTAGAGAGTAGCAAAATTCAAGCCACACGTTAAGAGAGCGAAAAAAAGAATATAATAAATAGTTCATTTCTTCCAGTAGAAATCGAACCCACAACCTGCCGCGCTTACAATCATGCGCTTGTCCCCCTGCGTTACAACTGGTCTTATTTTATTAAACTCATTAATATAAAATCCGTTAGTTTCCATTTATATTATTAAAACTATAATCTTTATGTACACTTTTAGAATTAAAGCCTTTTCTCAATAAATAACAGCTCAAAGAAATAAGTCAATTTCTTTGTTGCTTTCAATTGTATAGATTAATCTCGTTTTCTTTAGGAATACTTTATTCCTTTATATCATTCTGCCGCATTAAAGTTATTAAATAATTATCGATACCGACCGTAGCGTCTGATTATAAACTCTAACTAGTTGTAGGTGCGATTTCCACTCGGGGTAATAATTATATTTATTTCCCCACTTTGGTAACAAAACAAACCGCGGTTTTAAGATCTGCTACTCACAGGCACTGTCTCAAAATTGTCAGGATTGTCAGGAGGTCAATAGGAAGTATAAAATGTAAAAGTTAACAAATTTTAAATTTAAGTTTGGTTATGTACACATTTTTATGAAATGACAAATATAACTTTGTAATTACCTTTTTTTATTAAATATCTATAAACTTTCCCTTATTTGTATTGCTAAATTTCATAACTGTACGAGTAAACTTTACGGGAAGCAACTTATAGATTCGGTTAAGCTGCGAATTTCAAGCTAACAACTATGCTTCCTTCTCGTATCTTTTGATTGCATTAACTTAGAAACATGATTTCTTCTGTTGTCTTAGTGACCGTAGACTTGAATATTTGACGTTAATTTCAGCTTGATACCCCTCATACGGTCTAGAGATAAATGGTTTTGACAGACGGACTGACAACAAAATGATCCTATAAAGATTCCATTTCCTTTAGAGGTAAATTGTAAAAAACACTTAATAATTCCTTCTTAGATCTGTTACTGGAAGAAGAAATTTATATAGTTTTTTACTTTCAGTTTTTTTTTTGTATTTTCTTTTTTAAGCTTAAAACATTATTTAATCTCGAGATAGGTCCTATGGTATCTTTTTAATATTTGAGAAGACTTAATTCACTTTACCAAATAAATTATGTACGACGCTCCAGAGAGACAAAAATGTATTTAATTTACTTTTTTTTTTCTTTTAAATACTAAATTTTGTATACATTTTATTCTTTTATAGGAAAACATAAGATTTTTTCTCAATTGAAAGTGGTTCGTGAAACTGTGATTCGTTTATTGATTGAGAATTTATTAAGTAACGAAGTAAACTAATGTATGTCTCCAAATGGAGGCAGAACACACAACCATCACTTTTACCATCAGACGTTAGTTAGTTTGATTGAACGTGCTAATCTCAACAACTAATAGTTCAATTTGAAAAAATCTTAATATAATGGATAGTCCATTTATTGAGGAAGGCTCTACAGCCTTCCTCAATAAATCTGTAATTACATGATATGACAACTTATAGTTATTTCCATTTGACCACGCTGTCGACGCCGTAGGTGAAAGCTGGTTGTTTTATAGTATTTGATTTTTTTAGCTTTACGCTGTTATCCTAAACTTAAGAACCTAATATTTGTAATGAACATTCGGTTCCCATTCTGACACTTTTCGCCGCATTCTAGTAGAATTGCATGGTAATGGCGGAACTAAACGCTGCACTCTGTCTCGTTGTCAGATGAGGAAATATTAAATATTTGTTTTCCTCTGACTCTTCTTTGTCGCGTTTACAGTTCTACGTTTACACTCACTCGACTGGCCTCAAATGAAAAATAGTTAAAACATTAAATAACTTGCTTAATAACTTTTTAAACAAAAAAAAATATATATGTATACAAGTTTTTTTCCATTTTGAATTGTTTTTTACAAAGCGTTCAAGTTTCCAGACTCTTTCACTGAAAGTTGTGGCTCTATCAGTTTTATAAAGTTTCAAAAGTCTTAAAAAAGTTACTTGGGTACTGAAAAAAATTGAAAAAAAAAAAACTAAATAGACTTGTAGTACAATATTGTAGATAATTAACAAAAAGTAATGTTATTGAAATAAAAATATGAAAAAAGTTGAAGCTTGAAGTCGTTGTTGCATAGTGTGTAAACGCGGACGTTGTAGGTTCGATACCCACTCGGGGGAATGAATTATATAATATTTGCGTTTCCTCGCTCTTGTAACAAGTGGGTTCCGCCGCTTATTACGCAACGTCTTGGCCTCGAATCTTTAATTCAATAACAATAATTTAAATTTTGTGAAATCAGTTCAATAATAACTTATGGTGTGGTACAAATTTTATCCTTCTCGAAAGTGAATCCACCCCTTCTTTCATACTGTTACAAGTAAACAACTAACATAAATATATTTACTAAAAAAGTTATGTTGGTTTATACTCGTATTGTCAATCCTTTATCGTATTTGCGAGGCCTTCAGAATAAACTGTAATCTTCTTGTTATACAAGAAATACAAAAAGTCGAATTTAACTATTCATTTGATATATATATATATATATATATATATATATATATATATATATATATATATATATATATATATATATATATATATATATATATATATATATACATTTTTTGCTTTGAACATTTTGCTTACGAGAATTTACTTTGTTTAGTTGCGTGCTCTATCCTAATGTTAAAACACAAAATGTTTACAGTAAACGTGGTGAATGCAGATTCGATTTTAGGAATCCAATCTGCATTCACCACGTTTACTGTAAACAGGCAAGAGAAAGCACTTTCTTGAGTACCGTGATTTACCACAGTATCTTTCGAAAACTGAGCAGAAAGTTAGAACAGAGTGTCCTGACATGAGGTTCTCTCCACCTACGATGCTATATGATATAATTTTTTTTGTTTACTTATATTATTTTGGCTTGTTATCTTTTTAATGTGTCTCCAAATATTAAACGTGTTTTTTTCTTGTAATATAAGACAAACTGTGAAATAATTGTTTTATTACATCAGTTACATTCATCTATATTAATATTATAAAGAGGTATGTTTCTGGTGGGAAAGCCCAAAAACTACGGCACCGATTTTAAAACTTCCAGAATTATATTTAATTCTTTTCCCGGATAGTGGGGAATGAAAGTTTTTTAATATAAAGTCCCTTAAGTTATATATTTTTTTTCAAAATAAACAAAAAATCTTATGGAAATTACGATAATGTAACCTAAATAAGTTACTTTTTAAGTAACTTACTTAGGTTACATATCTTTTTATAAATGGTTCTTTGACACAAGTTCCCCATTTTCTGAAGGTAACTTTGACACACTACAAAATTCAATTTTTCTCCTACACTCATGTATTTTAAAGGTTTATATGAATATCTATAGGTAAAAAATATTATGAGAGCACTAATAAGCAAAATACTCTTGCAATGTGCTAATAATTTTATAGGATAAATGCGTTCAAAACGCTTTAACCGCGATCATTACACTGTCGATTACATGCAAACTGTCCACTACAATTTATTTGTGAATTGTCACTTAGGTGATAGTATACATACACAAAATTGAAATTTTGTATAAAAAATAGATTTTTTTTACATGTTTTTATTTAACTTGCTGCATTAGTATATACATATGCTGGTGTATGTGGAACTTTGCAAGCTTAACTTAAGCCACGTCTCAGTGTCTAATTAAACTAAAATCTGGATTATGAAAAATGCATAATACACCTAATCTGAGTATGTATCAAATTAAAACAAAAAAAAAAATAAACAGTGAAAAAATATCTAGATTAGCGAGCTTGTTCCCTGTTTGTCCGTTTGTCTATCTGTCGGTTAGTCAAGAGCCTTTATCTCAGGAATGCTTGAAGATATCGAGTTGAAATTCAAATCATATACTCAGATCTACGGTCTCATGATTTTCTGAATAAAAAAACGTGTTTCTACATTTAGTTAAAAAAAAATACGGCTGCTTTTAACGCAAAAACGCGTATTTTGACACTATAAAGGAAATCAATATTAATAAAGTACTTCCAATTGACCTAGAATTACGAAATTTGCCAGCTAGTATTTACAAGTATTACCCGTCCAGGAAAACAATATATTTGTGGTTAAGTCCTAAAAAAGGGGGGAAAATTGATATTAAAGTTGCTAGTACAAGTCAAGAGGTATCAGATAAAAGGATAAGCTAAGCTTGAATTTCAGAAAAAGCTCGAGACGTCCAATTTTTGCACGGAACCGTCGGTGGGCGAGCCCATATTGCTTTCTTTCGAATTTACTAAGATTTATGATTTGACTTTGAATTATTGAGCTCCACAACTAGTTCTTTTTATTGATCCTGCTATAAGCAAAACAAAGTGTAATGTCGAAAAAATAAAAAAAAGATACTTTTATTGTTCTGTACTACAACTTCTATTTTATCATTTTATTTTATTCTCTTCTAGCTTAAACTCGATTGGTCTACTAGTAACCTCTGAAGAACCTCACTATTCAGATCGTGGCTTCTTCCTCAAATCCTCTCAATAATACCATGTTGTGTGAGTCCGTTATAGCAAGTGACTCAGAGTCTGACTGTAATCTTTTTGGATTGGATTCCGATGAGTTTCGCCATTCAACACACAATGTCTAAAGAAATGAGTGGAAATTGGCAACCTATGGCCTACTTTTTATAAGACACTTGTCATAACATTAAGTTACTTCTGCCTATCCCGCTATATGCAGGATAGAGCGTGAAATTGAGGAACACAATCAAATTGAACTATCACTATTTTGTTTAAAGTAAAATATTTTTCTTCAATTGGCCCTAGTTTCTTATATTGAATACAAAATACATTTACCATTGCGAATGCATCAAAACTTTGTATTAAACATGAATTGCCGCACGTTCTTTGACGTTACATAGAAATAAATATACGCTGTAATTGATAGGAGTTTCAAAATACTGTTTTGACTTTACTATTGTGTATTGAAATTGTTAAGTGTGTGAGGAAATGATTATCCCATTTTAGAGGGAATGTATGCTGAGGATACGAAGAGGTGCAGTAGCAAAAGTATGTGGCTGTAAACGCGACAGGTTGTGAATTCGATTCCCACTCGAGGAAATTAAATATTTTATATTTTTATTTCTTTGATTTGGTGTCCAGGCAAAAGCTTTGTTGAATTCCACCACTCAACACGCAATGCCTCCAGAATTCAGCGGTAAGTGGGGAGCGGAATCCAGAGTGCAGAAATGGAAATATAAATTTAAGTAAATATATCCTCGAGTGGGGATCGAATCCACAACCAGTCGGTTTTACAATCACACTTTGTGCCACTGCGCCACGACTGGCCTCAATCTCTACTTGATGTTGAGTACGGATGCACAAATAGACAAACAGACAAACAGGGCTCCATTATTTAAATTTTGAGACACCGAACTCTCAGCAAGACATACATAAAGAAAACTAGTTAAAGTTATAAATCAAAAGTTAATGTTAATGAGATGTACATACCTTTAGAGGATTAAAGATTAAGTCGAGTGCTACATTAGCGTTAGACGCAGTTAGATGCACTCACTAATGCGACGCTATTCAAATGTACGTAGAGTATGTACGTGAACATAAATTATTTTACCAATGCCGTCGTAGCGCAGCTTTATTACTTCTTACTTTATAAGCGACGGTTGCAGGTTCGATTCCCATTCGAAGTAATAGATTATTTTTATTACCTCGGTCTTATCACAAAGATAAAGCGTGGCGTAAGATTTTGACACTAAATACGCAATGTTTCGAAGATTGGGCGGTAGATGAGGAGTTCACTCTGCTTACACAGCTATACAGGATAAAACGTGAAGTTACAGAAAAAAAGAACAAAAACATAATATAAAATATTTTAACATAATGAAAAATATTTCAAATTTCTAGAGATACAAACTATAAAAAATACCTGGTCCTATTTTTATCGCCGTTATAGATAGTGGTCCAGTCAACTCTATACCATTTACATTCTCTTTTAAATGGGAAAAAAGGTATATTGTTATGGAAATATAACGGTCTTTGTGAAGTGTATTACTTTTAAAATGTTTACTGTAAAATAGCGGAAGTACTCTTTACTATATCTAAATCTTTTAGGAACGTTTTATAGTTCACGCAGAGGTCTGGGCGTAGTGCAGGAGCACAAGCGTACGACTATAACTGCGACAGGTTCTGTGTTCGATTCCCACTCGGGGGACCGAATTATCATATATTATATTAATATTTTTAGATTCTCGCTTTAGTAACGAAATACTACGCGGCTTTGAATTACGTCACTCGAAACGCAATGCGTCCAGAATTCGGCGGAAAGTGAAGAACGGAAGTGTCTTAACACTAAGTTCCCAGGTTCCCCATGCCTTCCCTACTATTTACGGGATATAGGGTAATAAAAAATCAGCTTCACGCTGTATCCCGCATACAGCAGGGTAGGCAGAGGGAACCTAGTGTTCAGAAAGTCAGTTGGAAAAAAATGGAAATATAAATTTAAGTAAATATTTCAACTCCTCGAGTGGGGATTGAACCCACAACCAGTCGGTTTTATAGTCACACTTCGTGCCGCAGCGCTACGGCTGGCCTCACTGGATATAGGGGGAAGCTATAAAAGATATGGAGATAATCAATATTACACTACATGACTACATCTATACGGACGAGTAGTTGTTCTAATAATAAAAATTGTTACATATCCTCGTTCATCGCCATATCTACTTCTAGACTACTAAAAATATTTATGATTGTATTTTTTTTTCTATGAAAGCATTATTCAATATAGTTATGCACTCACCCAAACCCTCAGTATTAGGTTAAGCGAGATTATTCCGCTGGCTCAGCGAGACCATCGGAATATTCCCATTATTGTTATAAGCACTTTTATTGTTTGATAAAAATTCATGTTAAATGTCGCAATACATTATAACTTTTGTGTGAGAAATAATTTTAACTTTAAGAAATAATATTGTTGTGATCTCCAAATCGATCAGACGTATTAAATAGTTTTAATTTAAATTAGTATTTTATTTTTAAAAAAGTAAATTCTCAATTAGAAAGTTTAACTGGCGCAGTCGGTAGGATAGTCTATCATAGGTCTGCGTGTCTTGTAGATTTGGGTGTCCAAATTCGCCC
>JAATLQ010033458.1:0-17947 GCA_013421005.1 Heliconius erato x Heliconius himera | reverse complement strand
GATGAGGGTGGAGAGTCTCTTTTGCGCTTTTCGTTTCCAGGCCTGCCTTCCTTGATTATAAGTTTGTCGTAACTTATTACTGCGAAGTGGCCCTTCGCTCTTTCTTCTTCTAGTTTCGGTAGCAATTCTTTCCTCTTATTAAGAATCTCTTTAGGGTAGTCTTCAGAAGCGAAAATGTTGTTTTTTAATTTCTTTTTATTTTTCATTATATCGCTTTTCATCCAGTTATTGACGAATGACATCAGTATTGGCCTTCCTTTTTCGTTCTGTTTACCAATTTTGCCTACTCTGTATATTGAGTTAATGTCTCTATCTTCCACTATAATATTTAGATCCTTTTTCAATATTTTTTTTTTTTTAATGTATAGATATTATTTTTAAAATGATAACTTAATTAGAATACTTAAGTAATCCAGTTTAGTAAAAAAATAATTGAACATTTGAAGCGAGCGAGAAGTTTAATTCAATTAAACATTAACCTTGATAAGTATTTATATATATCCTCATAGGGATATGTTCATTTTTTTATGCATTATAAAAACTTAATTTGAATATCATATCGTAAGCTTTTATTAACAATGTAACGTGAATTAACAATGTATTTTATTTAATTCATACAATGGTTACAATAATCGTGACAGCTTGTTATAATCTAGTTTTCTTCTTAATTTTTTAAAAGAAGACAAGAAGACAGACATCTCATTAATTTAAAAGAAATAAATTAAATAATAATAAAAACTCTATACTATCCCACACGGCCATCCTGCTCATTCATCCTCCGCCTCATGCCTCAGATGAGTCTGACAGATCGTTGCCAGTCCATGGCTTTATCATGTCGGCTGAGCTCGATGTAACAATCGGGCCTTCGCCGTGACCGATTTTTCTTACATCGTACCGGTCATTTCTCATCTCCTTTATTATTTCGTACGGATCCAGATACTTAGGGCTCAGCTTTAATCCTTGAACAAAGAGTGTATATTGTTTGGCGTCTGACCGTTTCTTATTATAATTCTTTTTATATTCGTTCTGAATCTTTTGTATGCTCTCTTTTGCATTCTTCCTTAGCTCTTCCCTGTGCTCATCAAAACTTTCAATATGTTCCTCCTCTATTAGTTTCAATATTTCATCATTTTTGCCTTTCATTTTGACTCCTGTTAGCAGAGGAAATCTTTCTTTTATTATCTTTTTATTTAATCTTCTGTAGTTTATGCAGCGGCGGTATTTGCCATTCTTCATTGCCAACAACTTGCGAAATCAGATTTACTGGGTGTAATAATCTTTTGATCAATCCATTCTTCTTTTTGTTTATTAACTACATCCAGTTCCATTAATTAGTTACGTTGTCCTCATCATTTTTACTAAAATAAATGTCTTTATTTGATTAATTTCTTTATTTGTTCTGGTGTCCGTTTTCTTTTATAGTTTAGTTCAGTTTTATTTAATTATCTTTTCCATAACAGAAGGGTAAGAAGCGGACGTCCTTCTTCCATTAATCAAAAATGTTGAGGTATGTATCTCAACAATACATTCTCTCGGTCTGACTCGAAATAAACAAAGTGCGTAGATATGTAAAGACCTTTAGATTATTGTTAATTACCGTTAGATTATTGTTAATTACCGGAACGGAATAATTATTAAGTTTTATTAGAATATGACCAGTATTTAATTTAAAAAACCGGATAAGCGCGAATCGAAATACGTGTTTTTTTACGATATAAACGACCATATCTTTTTTATTAAGTAAATCAAATCAAATCAGTTTCACGCTGTACCCCGCACACAGCAGGGTAGGCAGAGGGAACCTAGTGTTAAGACACTCCGTTCCCCAATTTTTGCCGAAGTCTGGAGGCATTGCGTGTCGAGTGGCAGAACTCCACGCCGCGCTTTGCCTCGACACCAGAGCGAACACGCAAAAAAAAATTATATCTTCTTGGAAAAAATACAATATAATCTGTCAGTCGATCGAATATTTTTTGATCATTATGTATGCAGATTTTTTGTTTGTGTAAATTATTGACTCTAGTAGTGAACAGGTTTTCTAATTCGGATTTGTTATTTGTATCTCATAGATTTTTCTCTTATCATATGGCTTTTATGCTACTATGTGTCATATCAGCCGATCTTTCATCAATCACTTTCATCAGCTTTTCTTCCCTCTAAGTAAGGTTCACAGATCTTTAAGGCCTTGGACACAGGCATCGGCATTCGCAAGGAATGTGCTTGCGAGTTGATTTCGAGATGAGATGACGTCCATAAATATGACGTAACTTTGCGAAGTTTGGTTTGCCTAGATTGGATTTTTTTTTTAAATTCCTGCTGAATTAAACCGAATCCTTTACAAGGCGTGCATAGAGATACAGATCCAATATGCGCTGTTCCCAACCTATAGCATTTTTTATCTACTCTGCCAGCCAGTAAAGGCATGAATTAAATCATAGACGCTTGTTGTCGGCATCTATCCATAAATATATTACAATGTCTAATAAGAAGTATTAAAATAGTCATGATATAAATATAAAACCTTTGAAGAGGCTCTTTCTATATAAAAGTGTAGAAGTCCTTAGGGGTATCTACTTTTGAAAATTAATAAATTATTATTAAAAATAAATGTGTACTCAATTTTCCAATCTATCAACATGATAAAAATAAAATGTAAGCCATTGGTACTTGCAAAGTTAACAAAGCAATGAATATTTACATTTTAAATTTTCTAGTATTTTTAGTGTCTGCTGCAAATATATTCGCTAATAAAAGCGAAAAAGAATCAATTATGTTTCAAAAGCATAGAGAACGGATGTAGAACGTATTTAAAAACGTATTCCCAATTTTTTATTTTGTAAATATGATTTTTAAAAAGTGGGGCATCTATCCTGGTTTTACTCTAGATATTCACATATCGTGATAATTTAAGTCAGTTACTGATAACAATTGATAAGATTTCCATTACAATCATAACAGTGTATCAGTGATGAACGTATACTTTAAATATTATTGCAGGTATTTTAATTGAAATATTTTTATAACAAAGTATATTAATAAACCATGGAGTTGAAACAGTCGTGTTGCAGTGGGACGCGTGTATTGATGAATGTATTTCCGACTCTCCGCTCTAATAGAGTTCTGCTATTTCTCGAAAATGCACAATGTCTCGAAAATTCGGCGAAAAGTAGAGAAATTTATTATGCCTACCCATCTTCACGGTTTATCCCGTATACCAAAACGGAAAAAATCGTGAAGATGCAACATTAACAAACCCACGTTCCCTGGTTTTCGGGCAACTTCTGGTGAGTGGTTGGGGAATGGCGACTCACGGACCTCCTCCGAAGTCCTCCGAAGAGGAATTGTCATCTAGCCTCTGACTTGCCTTCATTATACTTGCCTGGCCGGCAGAGTGGGACAAAAGAGCTATTTGCTCGAAAGGGTAGAAGTGCTCAATCTGCGTAATAGGGGGGCAACCCACTTACGAACTCCTCGTCTTGGTGAAACTGGTGCACACCTCTATACACCATTAGCTGACCACGCCGATGTTGCGCCCATAGCATTACGCCGATTTGTGGTGGCCCATTTAGTGTGAGGCGTAAAAGTGGGCATCTGTTAGTCTCATTCAATAACCAAATAGCCAGTCCATCCAACTTCCATTTCATAGTCCTAGGTTTAAACTTCTTCCATAGTTTTCATAGTACCTACGCATTAACCATCTCTGGGCGATTACCTGTGGTTACTGAGAGACAGATCCCTGCTGATGCATCACATCAAAATATTGTTATATTCTCTATGACCGGGTTCATTTAAGACCGAGCTCCCCATAAGTGCTCCTCATAAGAAACTCGTGTCGTAGTATGTCGTAGCAGTGGAATTGTGTCAATTGGGTAGTAAGTATCCCTTTCCAAATAGTTCAGAAACATATAGACGATGAGTACTTTTATCGTGTTTTCTTTTATTAATGTTAATTTTGCGATTTCTAACAACATATGTATATACTGTAATAAATGTAAAAAATATTTACAGTAATAAATTTATTTTTTTGAATTTTAGATCAAAATGAAGCTTTTTATTCTTTGGCTACTATCTACAACCCACTTCTCTTACTGTTACAATATATTTTGTCTACATCACATACCTTCAATAAGTCATCATAATTTAGCGGCAGGAATTGTGAAGCCTCTGTTGAAAGCTTCTCATAAGGTAAAATAAAATTTTAGACATTTTGTTCACGCTGTATACAAAATAAAGATAATAAAAATGTGGCAGGATAGACATCGTTTACCACTTCCCATCCAATTCGTGAGACTTTGTCTTCCTTTTTTTTTAATTTAAGGAGAGGGAACCCGGGAACCTATTGTTAAGACTTTCCGCTTCCATTAAGATTTTTCCGTTCTCTACTTTGCATTCAAGGCATTGCGTGTTAAGTGGCGGAACTCAACGCCACGCCTTGCCTTGTTACCAGAGCGAGCAAATGAATATATTAAATATTTCATTCCCCCGAGTGTTAATCGAACCCACAACCATCTCATTGACAGTGACAATTACGGGATCATTCATTTTTACATTTTTCAAAAATCAACTTTATTTGGAGCTATTAGTGGGCCACGCGGGTCCATCAATATGATTTTTAGTTTTGATAACAGTGCGCTATGGCCTGTATGAATGAATCAAAAATAACCGAAAACCACGGTCAGAACTGCGCAGTCTAAACTGGATGATACACATTTTTTCTTGGTGTTGAACGTGTTAAGAAATAGTAGAACCAAACTTTTGCTCTATGATTATGTGTCTTAAAATATATTTTTTTTATTTTCAGGTTACATGGGTAACACCATTCCCTCGTCTAACTCCAAAGCACCAAAACTTGACAGTGGTGGATGTAAGCGTCATCCTTAAAATTACTGGACGTAATAACTTGTTCAAATTCCTAAACTATCTTTTATTATAGTGCTCTGATACTTAGTATTAAATATATAATTTTTTTAAGAGGTAATAATACCTTAGTTGACCTTAGATAGAGCAGTATCGATGATACTGGAGAAAGGTCACGTATAAAATATGAAGAAGTCCCGAAGGGCATATATAAATGGTTGATGACTGCATGAGGCATGCAGTGAATCTACTCTCTTAGGCGTCCCCGCTGGGGGCTAGGCGCGAAGTTTAAAAAAACATTCTAGACGTAGCAAGATTAGCTAAGAAACTTTTAAAAAATCTAGGATAAGCTAATAAAATGTTACGTTTTGTGCATTTACAGCTCTAGACGACAAGTTACGTCGTATAACCAGTATATCTACAATAAAAGCGATCACCAGGAATATATCGCTAGCTGCCTTACAAAATGAAGAGATCAGACAAGCACTGATAACAAATCAATATGACGCAGTTGTATCTGAATGGTTCTTTTCTGATGTAGAAGCTGGGTAAGTTGCCAGTTATCGTCTTTGTAGATTCCTAACCTATATCAATTTAGATAAATAGTAAATTGCATTAATGTTTTAATTCATTAAATATTTAGACCCCGTCGTCGTAGGATGTGGGTTAGATTCTCACTCAGATAGACGAATTATTATCATTTCCTTGATCTGGTAAAAAAGCACGTCGTTGAGTTCGGTCACTCAATAAACAATGTGTCAAAAATTAGGCAATGAGTGGCAAACGAAGTGTCTTAATATTATTAATGTTAGTAGTTTTCTCCATCGACTCGTATGTACATATGCAAGATATAGCGTAAAGCTAAAAAAATAAGATAGAGCTCTCTTACTTAATACGACTACATTTCCTTATTTATATAAAATATAAAACATAAAAAAAATAGTTATGCAGCTATCCAAGGAGTACCCTGGATCCTTCTAAGTTCTGTACCCATGCACCCATACTTGGAACATCTGGTGGACACCGTGAGATCAGTACCCACACACCCAATGTACTTCGATTTTCCAATCCCTATGAGTCTGAAGCAACGATTAATTACAAGTGCTTTATATTTTCTGTCTAGTTATGATACTTGGTAAGTATCATCGTCTTTTATTGTAAGTATATTTTACAGGTTTGTATCCGTACTCAGTGGACAGACCAACACGTTTACTCTTACTTATTTAGAAAACGCGCGGCGCGGGTTCGAGTCCCGCTGCGTTCAAATTTTTATACGTTTTCCAAATAAGTATTTTTCTTTCCTAAGTGTGGAATAACACTTTAAAAATGTTTAAAAAAACGTTTACTCTTGCTGGTGGCTCTTGTAAAAATAATTGGTTGTGCTCACGAGATTCTATTTGTCTCTTTGTAGTAACGAATATAAATAATAATAATAAGTTCTTTGATTTTTACGATTATTACACATTTTAAATGAAACTATTTTAACCGGATTAACCGGTCACGGATAGACCACGGACTACTGCAAAGTGTTCGAAACGTCGGGTTTCCAAAATGTAAAATCTGAAATATACGCGATTAATCCGGTTAAAATAGTTTCATTTAAAATAAATAATTATGTATGAGTGGATAATTGTATGGAATCAGTAAAATGCATGCACAATAAGAATATGTAGTACATTTTTTTTATGAGACTTTTCTTGGATTTGGTTTTTAACTGAAATTATTTAATTTTATTATTTAACTATTCAACTACACCGTTGATTATCTCGTAATTTTAACATTTGGGTAGTTTTTTTCATCATTAACAAATAGAGCTACTATATGTATCTTTATCTTCTTCTATTTAACATCTATATTTTACAGGAAAGATCGTTCATTTAATGCTGCACTTTATGACACCTACTTTACACACCTTGCAAGAGCTAGAGGAATAATTCTTCCTGATTACCTCTCTGCCCTCCACAATATATCAATCTTATTAGTAAATTCACACCCTTCGTTCACTCTCGCTCAGAGCCTACCCCCTAATGTTGTGGAAATAGCTGGATTTCATATTGATGAAGATACTCCTGGGTTGCCTAAGGTAAAATTGTTAAATATGATACATTGTACTATGGTAACATTTACAATTTAAAGTAATGAAATTAAAAATTAAATCAGCTTCACGCTGTATTCCGCATACAGCGGGGTAGGCAGAGGGACTACAGAGACCCTATTATATTATACATATACTCGTATATAAAAGATAATATATGAGAGATTAATAATATTCAGGATCTCCAAGAAATCCTAGACAATTCTCCACAAGGTGCGATATTCTTCAGCTTGGGCTCTCTCTTGAAATCTTCTTCTATACCAGAGCAAACGAAGAAGGAACTCATCAAGATGTTAGGAGAACTTCCATATACTGTACTTTGGAAGTTCGAAGAAAATATTGTAAATCTTCCAAAGAATATTCATATACGGAAGTGGATGCCACAGACAAGTATATTAGGTAATTACTATTTTCTTTCCATCTTTGATTTATTTCCGTTTTACCAAATATTTTTAGTCCTAACTGGATCTTTCTTTCTATTATTCTATGAGTGGTACGTGGGATGATCATTAGGTTATGATGGAAAATGCTTCATGCATTTTCTGACTGAAAAAAATAAATTCTTTTTTCCATTCAACAGCCCATCCAAACACCAAAGTTTTTATATCCCACGCTGGCCTATTAAGTACGTTAGAAGCTTTACACTACGGAGTGCCCATGCTGGCTATCCCAGTGTTTGGAGATCAGCCACGAAACGCAGATAGTTCAGTGAGAGCTGGTAGGGCTATCAAAGTAGAGTTCGGTCCAGATATGGTACCAAATGTTAGAAATGGACTAAAGATTTTGTTAGAGGATGACAGGTATTTTTTTTCCAGTATGTATATTTTATACTAAAATCATTTATTATAAATATTTTACTATATTTCAGCTACAACAGCAGAGCAAAATTCTTGTCCAAGTTATTTAGGAATCGTCCCGTCTCACCTTCTAAGCTAATTACTCACTATATAGAACTTGCCATCGAGAGTAAAGGTAGTATGGAGTTAATTTTACATTTATCTATATAGCTTACTAGATTTTGCCTGCGACTTCAACTACGTGGTTAAATGTTAATAACAAAGAGTTGTATATGACAAGTGAGATAGATGGTTTACTTATAAACGATCGACGTGATGTAATTAATACCTTTAACTTACGGCAGCCTTCGTCCATAATGGGCAATCCAACACAAATATTTTATTTTAATTTGAAAACAGAGGCCAGTTTGTGGGGAATACAAAATATGACTGTAAAAACGACTGGTTGTGGGTTCGGTCTCCACTTGTAAGAAGAATCTCTCTCGGTAGGAAATGTTTAATTTAAATTTATATTTTCATTTTTTTGCTCTGGGGTCGAGGCAAAACGCAGACGAAGAAAGTAGAGTTCCGCCGCAATATATACTCGTATATAATAGTTGCTAAGATAAGCACGTTCAATCAAACAAAATCCAGATATGGTTGGAGAATTACGAAACTCAACGCCACAAGTTTGTGATGCCAGAGGAAAGAATTGAAAATTGTTAACTTCCTAGAGTTTAGAATGAGCCCACAACCATCACGCTTACACTCATACTGCGCTTCCATGACGCTTCTACTTTTTTTGAGGCTGTTGTTACAGTGGCACGAGTACAAGCGTGTGAATGTAACAACGGCTGTGAGTTCGATTCCCACTCGGTAAAATGAAATAATTAATATTTTCATATCGTCCCTGTGGAAAATAGATAAAGCACGGCGTTGAGTTCCTCGACTCAACACGCAATAACTCAACAGTGGAGAAAAGAAAGAACGGAAGTATCTTCATGAGAAAGGAGTGTCTTACACTAGGTTCTCAGGTTCCCTCTGCCCACCCTCCTATGTGCGGAATACAGAATTACTATGTGAGAATACGTGAAGCTAAAAATATATATTTTTTTTAAATATTTTTTAGGGGCCTACCACATTCGTTCAAAAGCTCAACTCTACAAATGGTACGAACTGTTGATGTTGGAGCAGATCTTTATATTAATAGTAATATTGTATATACTGTATTTAATTTTAAAATATTTGTATAAATTTATAAAATTTGTATTGAAATCTGTGTTTAAGAGCAAAGTAAAAGAGAAAAAGAATTAATTTTTGAGTTTGTTTTGTTTCCTTAGTATATTATCAATTTACCTTATTAACCTAAATCTACGATACTAGTACTACTTGCTCTATACTCATTTGGATACTTTTACGAAATAAAATCATAAAAAAAATGTTATGATGTATCCCCCTTATGACAGGGTAAAAAAAGGGGAACATATTTACACTTTATGACACTTTATTCCTCCAAACATTGCGTGTTGAATATCTTGTACGAAATTTTATCTCAAACTCATGCGCTTTGTCTTGTCACCAGAGCGAAGAAATGATAATAATTAAAATCAAAAATAAATCAGCTTCACGCTGTATCCCGCACACTGCAGGGTAGGCAGAGGGAACCTAGTGTGTTAAGACACTCCATTCCCTACTTTCTGCCGAATTCTGGAGGCATTGCGTGTTGAGTGGCAGAACTCAACGCCGCGTTTGTCCTCGACACCAGAGCGAAGAAATGGAAATATAAATTTAAGTAAATATTTCATCTAATCGAGTGGGGATCGAACCCACAACCAGTCGATTTTGCAGTCACACCTCGTGCCGCTGCGCCACGACTGGCCTCCGATAATAATTAATTCCCTAAAATATATAACGAATCCCACAGCCGTAGCATTACCAATCAACCTGACAGCCAAAGCCTCATTTACACATTTTTAAAAACTGATCAAAAGTGAATAGGACGCTGAATAGCTCCACCACCACTTTCTATAAAACTTAAGTAATATTTATTTTATTTTGTTTTCTAGTATTTATTGTTATAGTGGCAACAGAAATAAATCATCTGTGAAAATTTCAGATGTCTAACTATTATAGTTAACGAGATACAGCCTGGTCACATACGTACAGACAAGCAGACAGACAGCAAAGTCTCAGTAAGAGAGTCCCACTTTACCCGTTGGAGTCGTAACTCTAATTACATTAGTTTTCTTAACTTTTGATTTCCGTTATTACATTTGAATTCTTTTTGAATTGATAGTCATTTAATCACATTTTTCTTAAATTCGAACTCAAAACCTGTCCGTGCCTCATTTCATTAAGAAATAGGTCTAACATCTAAATATTATTGCTAATTTATTACTATTATATTAAATAATTAAATTTTCTCATTATTTTATTTATAATTGATATCGATCAACTTTATTGATTAAAATGAAATATATTTAATGGGGATGGTATCTTTAAACGTTCAGTGACAAAATAAAAGTACAGTGACTTGGGTTAATAACCAGAGATAAAACAGTAACAAACAAATGAATGTAGATAAAAAATATAAAAATAAATATATTAGAGGTTGAATTGATAAAAAACGTTGTTTGTTGAGGCCGTCGTGGCACAAGGGTAGGACTGTAACGTTACAGTTGTGGGTTCGATCACATAAAATATTTATTTAAATTTATATTTTCATTTTCTTCGCTCTAGTATCGAGGTTGACTTCCACCTTTCAACAGCAGTGCCTCCAGAATTCGGCGGAAAGTGGGAAACAGAGTGTCTTAACACTAGGTTCCCTCGGATAGTGAAGCACGTGAAGCAGATTTTTTTATCATTTATAAACTGGTGACACACTCGTGGCTTCGCAAGAAAATTTTTGCATATAAGTATACCTGGATAAAAATATCTCTAGGTATATTTACTGTTACAAAGAGAGTGACTGACAAACAACACAGACGAAACTACTACACTGAAAAAGTTTAAAGTTGGCATGTAGTTAGGTCAGGGAGTGTAGGGGCACCTTGAAGGTGTGCACAGCCTGGGCGTCTCAACGTCGCGCTCTGCGCGACGTCATAGGGGACGATCTCTCCCTGCCGGCCGTGGTCAAGGCCATGTCCCCGCGTCTCGCGGTCCGCGAGCCCCACATAACCCGGAACGCTTGGAGATGTTGAATTTTAATTCAAAGTATATAATCAGATCTACGGTCTCATGATTTTCTGAAAATATCGTATTTCTACATTTACTTAAAAATGATATGGCCGTTTATATCGCAAGAAACGCGTTATCGACACTACAAAGGGAATCAAAATTTATACAGTACTTCCGTTTGACCTAGAGTTATGAAATATGGCAATTAGGATCTACAGGTAGTACTACATTAGGAAAAAATCGAATACTATATATTTGTGGTTATATCAAAATAAATAATAGCTTTAAAAATTTAGTTCTCAAGCCGCTAGTTCAAGAGAGGTATCAGATGAAAGAGCTCTGGCTAAGCTCGAATTTCAGAAAAAGCTCAAGATCACCAATATTTGGACAGAACTTCCGCTGGGCGAGCCTGACCGGCGCTTGTCCGGTTTTTTTATATTGTTTATTATTCAGGTTTTTTTTAATAAGATTTCAGGGTTCTTGGTGGTGTTTGCTGAACAAATTCCTACTCCGATGACTGTAAAGAATATAGCCTCCCTCGATAAATGGACTGTCCAGCACAAAAACATTTTATAAATTAGAACCACAAATTTCTGAGATTGAGCAAGCAACTAAACGAACTTATCTAATAGTTGAAATCAGCTTCACGCCTTATGTTAAGACATTCCGTTCCCCATTTTCCGCCGATTTCTGGAGGCATTCTATACTGAGTAGCGAAACTTAAAGCCACGCTTTGCCTCGACACCAGAGAAAGGAATGAAATATACCTAAATTTAAATAAATATTTCATTTCATCAGGTGGGCCACTCCGCCACGACTGGCCTCACTAAAAGTTTATTATACTTTACAGATACCTATAGCATTTAAAACAAAACATAATTTACTTTTAATGTATTTTTTTTATAGTTCTATTGTTCATTCGTTTATGTGCTAATTTATTGTGACATTAGAAAAAAAATAAATGAACATGAATATTTTTTAGCTTCACGGTTTATCCTGCACATAGCAGGGTAGGCAAAGGATACCCTGAAATATAATGCTTAGATCCTCTGTTCCTCATTAAGCCATTTCCGTTCTCTACTTTGCCCCAAATTTTTGAGGGGTCGAAGGCACAGATAAGCTTTGTTTCGTATAAAGTTCTTGTCATATAATGTTCAGTAACTACTAACTCTCCTTTCTTGTCCTGCAACTTTAAGATTTTTTTTTTTATGTAAGAAACAGAACGTTATACGCATTTTGTCTCTCACAAAATATTATCTCAAAACATTTTACTACGATTAATATAAAACTACACCACACACGTGGACGGTGGAACTAATTATTGAAAGTCGAGACAACAAAGTAATATTCATAGGAAAAAAATGTTTCTTAATAAAAACACACGGTCAGAAAACTCTTATAAGAGTCACCGCTAGAAACTAAAAACTCACTCTACAAAGTCTTCAAACTAAAAGAGTAAGGTACTATATCAATTATTTCTTTAAAAAAAAATATTCTAACATCAATTATCTGTTGACAGCATTATGACATTTAACTTAATTGACATAAGACTTAAAATGGCGGTTAATAATGACAAAAGGACATTGCCTTATTATAGAACAGTGTAATCCTGTTATTTGAACGTTATTATTATTCTAAACTATTATGGCCTTTAACTTTAAGTAAGTAAGAGCGATTTTTCTTTATATTTAATTTTATTTAAGTCTTTATATTATTAGTTTTTCGGTCTCTGAGAACACGAGACGAGTAGTCAGTTGTCTGTCATCTGTAAGGAGCAGATAACGTTTGATTTTTTGTTTTCTTTTAATGAAATGTGGTGATATTTTTTTTTATTTTCAATTAAATTGTGAGTATTGATTTCATTATATACAACCTCATATTATATTTTAAGGTAATAATATAATAAATAACAATGTATGAATAATTTTAATAAAGGGTTTATGGACTTGATTTTATTGTGAATTAAAGGAGGAACGTGAATTTAAAACCCAATTGGTGGCATGTATAATATTTCAATAAATATAAAACTGGCAAACTGAAAATTCAATATTTCCTCAATAGCCAGGCAAAAACATTCTTCCTTAAAAGATATTTTCTGACATAAAACTTTTAATTTGTTATTAAATTAATATATTTTTACTTAAACTTTTGTAACCAAAAAGTATTATATTCATTTGTAAATAGTTATAGAAGTCATTGTGGTGCAGCGGAACAGCGTCCGACTGTAACCCTAATGGCTGTGAGTTCGATCCACATTCGGGGTAATAAATTATTTAAATTTACCCGTTCTTGTAAGACTAAGGGCGGCGTTGAATTCGGCAAATGACACGCAATATCTCGAATTTGGGTCGAAAGTCCAGTACGTAATGTCTTGACATCAGGTCATTGACATCATTTTTAAGTTCACACTATATACATAGCAGTGTAGGTAGGTAGGAACGTGGGAACCCGCGTCCCCATTAAGACTCTTCCGTACCGCACTTTCCGCTTATTTCTTGAGGCATTGCGCATTGAGTGGCGGAACTCAACGCCGCGGTTTATGCTTAAAGGGAAAATGATAGTTTAAATAGTTTAATTACTCCAATAAGTATGAATCGAACTCACAACCAACGTTAACAGTTCCGTACTGTGTCACTTTATATAATTGTTAATTATCGTCTCCGAAAAATAAACTTTTACTTTTCGGACGACGGCTTAGTTAAGTTAAGATGGCTGCTTCAAATGTCTTTAAAAACGTTTTGAGTTCGAGTTTTTTTTTTATTTAATAGCCGATCCTATGGCATTTTGTGGTCTGTAGGTGGTTGCGGTGAACAGATAACTGACAGACATACATCCTTATATATTTCTAAATGTAAGTAAATAATAACTATCTGGCTATCACGTCGCAGACAGTAAGCGTGACGGTTGTAGATTCGACTCCCACTCGGAGGAATGAGGGTTCTCTTATATTTATAGTTCATTTCATACAAAATGAAATTTATATTTATCAACTTTATTCACTCTATTATAATAGATATATTATTATATAACTATTATAATAAAACAACTAATTTCAACGAAACTTACTAATTTTATACAAAATGACTGCCTACCGGCGTATGCACTTGTGTACGAGTAAACTTAAGTTTATTAACATTCATAACCCGTACTTCCCTTTGAATTACAATCTTAAAATTGGTACGAAACGACGTTGCTGCGCCCCCAACTAAAAAAAAACAATGGAATGATAGTGGCGCCATCTGTCGAAAATTGATCTTACCAACTAAGGAACCTTCGTGGGCTCATGCACAACAACTTTGCTAAAGATCATCACATCATCAAATGCATTGTTTACGATTCTATAAAGGACAAACATACAGACAAACATTAATTTTTATATATAAAGATGATTATTCCTTTAAAATATAATTATTTCTATTATATAGTTTACATTGTATAATAAAATAAAACTTGCTGCTGTAATTCTATTGCTATTATAAAGTTGTAAAGTTTGTAATTGTATGGTTGAACACTCTAATCTCAGGAACTGCAAAGCAAAAATGTAGACTATTTCACACCACGTTAATAGTTTTAACGTAACTTTTATCTCGGATACTTAAAATATGGCATGTATCATACATAACGTGACCAGACGTCACGTTTATCACTTGTGTGTCCCGGTGTCCAGAAATATACCACTGGGATTTACAAATGTAAATTTGGTCGGTCGAAACAAGTTCCTCCGTGATTTTAACAGTAGATATGCTAGTTTTAAAAAAGTATTACATTTAATTGTCAATTATATCTAAAAAAACGAAAGCACCATCAGACGTCGAGAAAAATTAAAATTATCCTAAAAAGAACGAAAATATCTCTCTAAAAAACATCTCTCGAAAACATACCTGTAAAAAAACCAAAACCATGCTAAAAACACGAAAGCAACTCTAAAAAAAAACAAAAAAAAAAACTGAAGCCATCCTACAATGTTCGTGCGTGTCCGTTTATGCCGACCGATCATTAATTATACACAGCATTTATTTTTTTTTACCACGCAGCAGGATAGACGGAGTGAATCTAGTGTCAAAATTCTTCTCGTTACCCAAGCACTGCGCAATTTTCAGCTTGTGCATTGACGGAATTTAACGCCGCATTTTGTCTTGCCGTATTTTACCTAAACGAGAAAAATATTTTTTTATAGTGGGAATCGAACCTTCCCCCCGTCGCGCTTCCAGTACTCCTTCCAAAATAAAAACGGGCTTAAATCCTGCTGTGTTCAAATTTATGTTTCAAATTTTCAAAATATTACGGTATAAAAAAAGTTCAAAATAAAAAAACACTCTTTAGAAACTTTTTTTGGATATGGTAATGAAGTTGTTTTGATTATAATATTTTAACCTTGGACGCGGTCAAATATGGAAAATGTATGGACAATTTAGTATTTCGAAACGTTATTTTGCGATAAAAATATAAAAAAATTATTGCCCGGACTGGAAATCGAACATGACATTTCCAGTCCGGTTGATTTTGACATTTCCGTTTGCACAAAAATTTTAGGTACTTTTAAATAAAAATATTTTTTCAATTCGAATTAATAGTTCCTAAGATTAGCGAAACAAAGAAACTCTTTAGTTTTATAATAGGGCAAACTCGGACAGTTCGCAGCCACATTCTTAAAAAATCAATATTAAAAATCATTTTCAACTGACTTCTGTAAGAAAAGGAGGTTGGTTATCAATTCGACTGTATTTTTAGGATTTAACCACAAATACTAGTATAGTTTGCAGACTTTTTCCTGAAGTAGTACTACCTAGATGCTAGCTGCCAAATTTCATATTTATAAGTCAACCGGAAGTACCGGCGAGAAGCGAGTGTCTCAACACTACACAATTTACCATACAAAATGTTAAATTCTTAGTAAAGAATAAATTTGAATTAATTTTAATCAGATTAAAATTAAAGGGGAGGAGAAGTCGTGGCGCAGCGGCACGAGGTGTGACTGTAAAACCGACTGGTTGTGGGTTCGATCCCCACTCGAGGAGATGAAATATTTACTTAAATTTATATTTCCACCACGCATTGCCTCCAGAATTCGGCAGAAAGTGGGGAACGGAGTGTCTTAACACTAGGTCCCCTCTGCCTACCCTGCTGTGTGCGGGATACAGCGTGAAGCAGATTTTTTAATCAGATATGTGTAAATAAATCAACAATATGAATAAATTATCATGAGAAATCATAATTTAAAAAACTACTTATGTTTTAAATAGAGTTAGTATTATATATTTTTTTAGAAAACATATAAAAAAATTGAGCGTAGCGGGATTTGAACCCCTGTCCATTTGAAAACGAAAAGTCCGTCTTGTATGGTTTCGAAGAGGCGCGGCCACCTAAAAACAGATATCTTTTATTTTCCTAAATGTGGAATACATAACACTTAAAAATGTTAAAAATAAACTAGCTACAGACATACATATAAAAAAAACTAAGAAAGCGGTGAATCTGTTCGTTTGTGTCTAATAATCTCAAGAACGGTGAGGCCGATTCGCATATAGCAGGATAGGAAGAAATCTACTGTCTAAGACACTCCTTTCTCCATCTCTCTTTCAATTTTCAAGGCATTGTGTACTTATTGACAGGATGTAACTGCGGTTTCCGCGGTTTGTCCTATGAAGCGTTTATAGTCACACGTTTATTTATATGCTGTTTTATTTTCATATTTCCACAATATTCGGCGTAAGAGTTATTAGTTGTGTAGAGGAACATAAAAAGCAATATCTTGAAGCACAAAGCATATTAACACCAACCCTACCCTGATATGTGGGCTGCGTACACTTGAAAATATTTATTGTAAGACATCATCAAATATAAATGCGGTGGAGATGCTATCTTTTCGTAGGATATGCGGAGTCAGATGAGCTGATTTCCGTAATAAAGAGATACACAGAATGGCAGGTACTGGCGAGGATGTCAAATGATGAAGAACGTGCTCAGTTGGTTTGGGCACTTCGAATGAATGAGTGATGAAAAAATGGCAAAAAAGGTTTATGATGGAAAAGTGAGTGGTAAGAGAGGTAGAGAGAGGCTTTGAGAACACAGTATCAAAGATATTGGTGGAAAGTCACGTTAAAAGCATGAGGAGCCCCGGGAGGGGATTTATGAAGAGTATGTTCTCTCTGACTACCCGCTAGGGATACAACGTGAACCTAAGTATCAACAAAGTTGAATTTGTTGCATTAATATGTATTATATGAACTATCTCCGTGACTACACTTTAATATACAGGATCCATTGTTGCAAACCTTATATGGAACGAGGTCGCCATGTTTAGTATAATGTATGGTTTCATAATATAAAAATATATTTTTTATATTAGGAAACCACAGATAAAGGATGATTAGGAAAGTCATCAGCCGCTTTAACCGATTAACATTAAAGATAGGATAATTGGCGGTACCTATAAATACGTGTGTTTCTAGTACATTTACTTACTTGCTTGAACTAAATTAGTTTGTCAGTTTATTGAGCTACGAGAGATCTGGTCATCCGTTTAATTCTCGAATTGGGTCAAAAACTTGTGAATCTCAGTAATTTTAAATAGAAAGGAAATTAAGAAAGGTCTTCAAAGTTACGTAGAATGTAAGTAAAACATTTTTACGGTTCTGTATCTCAAAAATAAAACTTAACTCTTAAACTATCGCCCTGCCCTCAAACTAAAGTTTGACAAGTTTTTATAACTTCTACTTCCCACTGACCTACAATTTTCCAATTGAAACTGAACCTCGAGGGGTAGACCGACTCACATTTGACCAATTTCTTATTACGTCAATAGCGAATATATATAAATATAAATGGAAGACTATTAAATCTTCGATTCGTAAAACATGTTAATATAATATAAACCATATTATTATATTATAGGAAAAAACTGAGGGAAATTCACCTTTGTTTTTAGGGTTCCGTACTTTGAAAGGAAAAAAGGAACCCTTTACCTTACCTTTACCTTACCTTTACCTTACCTTTACCTTACCTTTACCTTACCTTTACCTTACCTTTACCTTACCTTTAC
>JAATLQ010033457.1:0-17944 GCA_013421005.1 Heliconius erato x Heliconius himera | reverse complement strand
ACATTTTAAATCATGCCTTACGTAAACAACAACACCGTCGTTTTGATTACAATGTGATGATGTATGAGACACGTAGCCTGCTAGAATAGGTACATTAGGACATTTACTCAGCCAACACTCAGATAAAATAATGATGTCCATATTGATTTGTATCCTTTGTAGGAGAATTTGTAGGTGATCAAAGTTACAGTTAATGCTTCTAATATTAATATGAATAATTTTCATGGAACTACCAGGCATATTTATGTAAGAGTTAATCTGTTCAGGCGAGCATACATGTGATTTTGAGACATTTATTTGTTCAATATCATTTATGAGTTTTATGTCATTCATTATAAGAATTATGTATATAACCAGATATATTGTTTAGGTGGAATAATTTTAAAACGTTAAATTTATATTTCTTACATACCGAGAAGAGGAATTGTCTAGCAGAATTATATATAAAGTAGGGTTGTCTATTACAGTTAGGATTTAGATTTATGTGTGTTGAGTAAGTAGCGTGTAGTGTTGAGAGTAAATATATTCGTAATTCATGTTGTATTAAGGTGTTTACAGATATTATAAATGGTACAAAGACAACAATCTTAAAATTAACAGAAACATAATTGAGAATATAGTAATAGAATAACATACAGGCAAAATGTTGTCGATATTTTTTATGAAAGTAAGTTAAAACTAAACCTAGTCACTTGGGCACTTTTAGATTTGACAGATAGATCAGTATCATTTTTTATTAAATAAGATGGAGCACCTTCTATTTTTCGCAGATATATTTTGCCGTGCGTTAACCAGCAGTATTTATAATCATATACTTTCGAAAAGTCGCGACATAGATAAAATAGTCGTTTCATTTTAGGTGATAAATTTTCAGAAATAAAGATCGGTTTACTAGGCCCATTCATTTTCAGGTGTTCAGTAGTCAGTCTTGTGTTTTTAGTATATTGTTTCAACGCCGCACTTTGTCTTGATACCAGAGCGAAGTAGCGAAAGAGCGAATAAATAATAATTCATTCAATCGTGTGGCGATCGAACCCACAG
This sequence comes from Heliconius erato x Heliconius himera, assembly GCA_013421005.1. NCBI lineage: Eukaryota > Metazoa > Arthropoda > Insecta > Lepidoptera > Nymphalidae > Heliconius > Heliconius erato x Heliconius himera. The sequence goes on along the minus strand of JAATLQ010033457.1, from coordinate 16,903 downwards.
CCGTCGCGTTACAGTCACACTCTTGTGCCATTGGGCCACGACGACCTCGGTTTATCATAACAAATTATCTAAAAAATAAAGAAAAGAATGTTTCTTTTTACAGTAATGGAATTCAGAGCTGGAATTTTGTTTAGGTGATAAGGATTTATATATTACATGTTTTTTATATACAAAAGCAGCTTTACCCAAAGAAATTACACAGTAATAGTTATTTTTTTAAATTTACGCTGTATTCATCTTACTTTGCATGTGAGATACAGCATTTTTGTGTACTTAGCAACCAAAAAATGAAAATAAAGAAATATCCATACTGAAATAGGATTTAAGACCATTATGGCGCAGTGGCAATCATCTGACTTAATGCAACGGTTGTGGAATCAATTGCCACTCATACTTTCATGTCCTCCGATATAAAGACAAACGCAATGCCTTAAAAATTTGGCGGTGCGTGGTGAACGATGTATCTTAACGCTAGGTTAACTCTGCCTGCTAGCTAAAAGAAAATAAAAGATATCTAAAAAGAAAATTATACTAATAATAAACTTTTAACTAAAATATAAACATTTGTAAAGAGACTTTAAAATAGAAGATAAAAAACATTCTTTCACAAAGCGTAACACCAACGCCGCTTTGTCCGCAATAATTTGTGTTGCACACAAAATAATACTTGAGTCGCTATCACGCCGACATTATACGTTTATGACTTTTGAAATATTTATTTCACTTTCAAAGAAAAAAACCATGAAAAAGCTTTTATTAATATTTCTTTATTATTTATTTTCACACATTTTCGTTTTTTATTACACGTAACATATAAATTAATTTTGTTGTTCAGTGATTTGCGTGTGTCAATTTCTTATTCGGTTCCATTCTAAATTCCGCACATAGCAGGGTCGGCAGAGGGAATCTGGGAATCTGCACTGATATAATAAAGAGGAAGAGTTTGTTTGTTTAAACGCTAAGATCTCTGGATCTACTGGTCGGATTTACTTTGTTTTATATGAAAGTTATATTCCTCAGGAATGCTATATAACATTTCTGTATCAATCTTATTTAGCCTTAAATAAAGAAATAGCAATAACTACACCATTGAATTGCGTTAAGCGCGTTCGCTGCAAAAATAGCTAAATATTTATGTTGTTGATGATGCTAACAACATAAATAAGTTGTAACATGCGTACAAAATTCGACGTAGCTTGGCGAAAACGCATGGCTTAGTGGTCAGAGCGCCTGGTCGGTTTCCAGGAGGCGTGGGTTCAGTCCCGCTGCGTTCAAATTTTTATACGTTTTCTAAATAAGTATTTTTCTTTCCTAAGTGTGAAATAATACTTTAAAAATGTTTTAAAATATTTAAAAAATAGTTTCTCTCTTGCCAAACGATAATTCTTGGTAATTATCTTTGGGTAGTGGAAATTTGTAAAAATCTCCCTACAGATATGCTAACAACATAGTAAATAAGTTGTAACAAGCGTATAAAAATTTCCACGTAGCTTGGCGAGACCGCATGGCTTAGTGGTCAGAGCGCCTGGTCGGTTTCCAGGAGGCACGGGTTCGAGTCCCGCTGCGTTCAAATTTTTATACGTTTTCTAAATAAGTATTTTTCTTTCTTAAGTGTGGAATAACACTTTAAAAATGTTTAAAAATAAATCATTGATAATTTCAAGGTGATATTTCACCGTTTTTTATTTGACATGGATATTGAAACTTATGAGCTAAAGTTATTCCACCATCCAGATTTTTTTATGAAGATAAGCTTCAACTTTTATAACATGTAATTTGGACGTATTCTTTTCGAGAAAATGAAAAATTAAAATAATTCAACGCTCTGTTTACGGCCGCACGTCTAGGGTCGAATCTCGCGGGGGGCGCCCTTGCCGCCAATAACCAAATACAACCAAATAGTATTCATGATTAAATGTATGAATCTGTTGGTAAATGCAACATAACAGGTGGTACGCGCTAGTCTGGTGAGAAGAATCTTTGTCTCCTTTAAGACACTTTTGTTCCTCACTACTCGCAAAATTTTGGAGGCAATGTGTATTGATCGGAACGTAACGCCGCGAGGGCCTCGTTATTAAAGCGAAGAAATTAAAATATTATATATTTTATTTCAATTCACTAATATAATATTTTTCTGACTACCCCGCAAGGGATAAAGCGTGAAGCTAAGTTAATATTTTTTAATATTGCAGTGCACTGTAGATAAGCCCTTAAGGAGGAAAGCGTCCAATTGTTACACGTGGATTGTGGATTCTAATCCCTTCTTTGGGAAAGGAACTATTCTCATTTTAATGCACTGATAATACGAAGTCTTTAATTGAATTGATTAAATATTGAATCTCGCCATTAAACAGGGAATTCCAGGAATTGAAGCGAAAAACGGGGATCGTCCAGTGTTGTGACAGTATTTTCTTGGGTCTACTACTTCTATCTTCTCTCGTATACTAGTTCTCTCAAGAAAAAAAACTTTTCATATTTATTATGTTTTTAAAAAGACGTTATCGTTAACACTGTGATTTTTCTCAGGTCCAGAAAAATTTTATTAAATTAAATTCGGACCGAATTCAAATCGAGCGCATAATTCTTTATATTCTGTTTCTATTTATTTATCTAAGCACTCGGCGCTACTTCGTCTTTAAGCTCTATATAATTAAGCTTCAAAGCGGAAGTTAACCACGACAGATTACCTAAAGACTAGAATGGAAGCACTTTACACGGGTATTTTGGTAAATGACAAGACGAAACTACTTGTTATGTCACAATTTAGTCTAAGATAGAAATAACTAGCTTAAGAAAGTTCAGGAATCACAATATACAGAGTCCGCTTTTTAAATTTGGTTGTGCTTATCTTGTAAAATAAGTTTTAAAATGTTAATTGGTTTGAATTTGTAATATAAATCGGGGAAAAACTTGTATTTTCGATATTTTGAAAAATGAAACCACTTCGAACCACGCCACTCTTTCTCTCTCGAGGAATTGAAATATTTAATATTTTAATTTGCCTCAGCGATACAAAGCGCGGCGTTAAGTTCTTATGGCAAAAAGTATCATAACAGTAGGTTCCCAGGATCCCTCTACCTACCGTCCTTGTAAACATATTAAAAAGTTAAAGCCTAGCTCCCATATTCAAAACCATACATACATAAATAACGAGACATTTTCCAAAAATAATCTTTCAGTCTCAACCATTAGGTATTATAATATGATTAAAATTTAATTTTGTTTTGCACAGAGTAGCAAAATATTTTATAAAGCAAATGCGCTCTTTGTCCCAACTCCGACTGACTTTTAATTACTTTCTTGTGCAATTTGCGAAGATTTAATGTTAAAAAGATGTTTTTAAGCGCGGAAAAAAAATACTGGAATGACGGTTAAAGCGGTAAATACTGAGTAGAATACATTTGACAGAAACGACAAGATACGTTGGAATATACTTATTCAGAATATATTTTTCCAGTTTCAAGCTTTTTGGCTTAATGAGGTAGACAGAAGCAGAGGTATCCTAGTGCTAAGACACTCCGTTCCCTAATTTTTATCTAAGTAAATACTACATAATTAATACGGTATTTGTAGGCTAAAACATTATTCCAAAAAACCGCTTAAGTTAACCGCGAGTCGGTTAGTTAGGTTTTGATTCCGCAGAGAATTTCATACAAAATGCAGTAAAATCGATGCATAAATGCTCGTATTTTTTACTTTGACTTATCAGCTTTTTTGATTGCTTGATCCTGTAAGGGTCCCCTTTTTTTCTTTCGAAGTACGGAACCCTAAAAATGAAAACCAAAGTGAAGTATATTCTTTTCGCTTATTATTAAAAGGATATTTTAAAAACTAAAAAAATGCGTTACATATTTAGGTTTTAATCTGCATACGGATAAATAGTATTTACATAGAAACCAATTCATAATAGAATAATATGACTATAAGTGCGACAAAATGAAGAAATTATAAAAAAAATCGAATAAGATCGATTTTTTTTCGGCCCGCATTCCGACGAATACACACTTTACCTTTATAATAAAAATAAATCAGCTTCACGCTGTATCCCACACACATCAGGGTAGACCTAGTGTTAAGACACTCCGTTCCCCACTTTCTGGAGGCATTGCGTGTTGAGTGGCAGAACTCAACGCCGCTCTTCGCCCCGACACCAGCGCGAAGAAATGGAAATATAAATTTAAGTAAATATTTCATCTCCTCAAGTGGGGATCGAACCCACAACCAGTCGGTTTTACAGTCACACTTTACGCCCCTGTGCTACGACTGGCCTCAACCTTTATAATAATAACATATATTATATTCTCTCACAATTTAGTCTGAAATATCTACTCTAAAGTAATAGCATAGTAAAGCATAATAATCTAGGAAATTCACACCGCTTAGTCCAATTCCAAGTACAATGTATGAATTTGATAAAAGCCGGGTGCGAGAAACGCTTCTGCAAATTGTAACTGGTGTGCATTCACTCTTGGCTTAACAGTTCTTAGCTTAAGTTTTACACTTTAAAAGTTTTAAACTCCACATTCTAGCCATTTTTAAATATTACCTATTGGGTGTAGATATTATGTAGAAATTGTCTATTGGATTTTTTTTCGTTAATATGCTAAATATAGCTTGGTTTTTAAATAATATATTATTGATTGAGTAACATATTTTTTTCGCTTTATCTTTACAGCAGGGTAACCAGAGACAACGAGCGGCAGACGCAACGGTCTTTGCATATTTTTTTGCCTTTTACACTGTCATCAGCCTGTGCCATGATCTCGGGGATACATGCTTTTTACGTGACTCGCCTTCAGTGTCATCGATACTATATTCTCAAGGTCAACCAAGATTTTCCCCTACCTTGCGTAAAGTTGCTTGTATATAACAAATACATAAATATAACTACAGCTTCATCCTGTATCCCGTATACAGCAGGGTAGGCATAGGGAACGTAGTGTTAAGATACTCCGTTCCCACTTTTCGTCGCGTGTTGAGTGAATACAAAATACTCATTAAGTAGATAATATTTAAATGTATTTTGGTGTATGAATTTGAAGTGAAGAACATAAAAACGTAAAAATATTTATACACTTAAAAATCCACCCATTTCTTTTTCATATTTCACATTATCGTAGCGAAAGTTAAGAGCTCCCTAAAAGTAAGGGCTCAGGTGTTGTTTGCTATAGGGCGAGTGACGCGACTAGCTATGGAAAATTATGACGCATTTGTGATTTACTAGCCAATTCTCTTTGTGTTTGGATGAAAATAATTAAAAATATTTAGATATTTCTTTCGATCATAAAAATCAAATTAAATCAGCTTCACGCTGTATCCCGCACACAGCAGGGTAGGCAGAGGGAACCTAGTGTTAAGACACTCCGTTCCCCACTTTCTGCCGATTTCTGGAACTTCTGCCTTTCGATCATGTTCTTAGTATTTCTTATTTTAACCCTACAAGGTCCTTAATGTAAGACAATCACTTTTAAAGTTCCTATTTATTATAGGCTGTAATAATATTAGCTACGACACCCTTAGATATCTCGATATATGTTGGGATAATTAACAACTGTATACCATAAACTGTTATGTATACAAGGCGTAGTTGCTATTCCTTTTATCTTAGGATAAGTGTAAAATTTATATGAAAGTGTCAGTTTTCACTTTTGTGTAAATGCAAAAATATAAAAAATATTCTATAAATTGAATATTTTTGGATCCAAAAAATTATGTGAGTCGTAGTAACCAAGTACATATTTTGCAAAGGTAACTTGATTTTTACATTACCACAATAAATGTATTAGTAAATCATATTTTAATCGATGTATCATATATTTTAATCGATGTATCATATACATTGAACTTTAGCGCCCATTTTTACTAATATGTACAACATACATACAACAAACCAAAAAAAATGTTTATTAGATATTTGGAAAAATTCTGTAAAATATTATTAAAATTCTGTATAATATTTTTATCTGTATCATTTGACGATATGGAAACTCATAAGACCCTCAGTGTTTGGTACCTTAAAAGGCGTGACTTTGGCACCTAGGATCATCGAATCCTAAATGTAATTCATTCTATAAAAGAGCCCTAATATTAGACTCTTGGTCAGAAAACAATAAGATAAACAAAGATTCATTTTTATTTTATTTATGTTACTTCTGTCTTTAGCGTGCTGTACAGTATGGTTCAGAAACAGAAGCACACGCCAAACCCACAAAAACGGAACATTTTTAAATATAAAGTAAGGAAAACTTTGAGCTTTTCGTCTAGGAGAAGAGAACTAGAACAACAGAGAATAGACTACCGTGATGTTAGACGTTATGGAAGTAAACATTTTTCTATTTAAGGTGTAAAAGGCAGAAATGTAAATATCCTGGATGCTAGAGAATGTGTTTCCTTTGTAACTAGGATATTTGTCAAGGAAGTCAAGTAGATCATTGTCTGCCTAAGGATAAAAATTGTTTAAGAAACATTCATTACTATTATTATTTTTTAAGTTCACGCTGTATCTCGCACATACCAGGGGCAGACGTAAACTGGGAACCTAGTGTTCAGACACTGTGGTCCCATTAACACTCTTCCGTTGCTGACTTTCCGCCGAATTCTGGATTCATTGCGTATTAATTGACGGAACGTAACGTCTCGCCTTGCCTCATCACCAAAGCCAGGAAACGATAATATCCCATTTCCTCAAGTGGGAATCGAACCCACAACCCGTCGCGTTTACAGTCGCACGCTTGTGCTCCTACGCCACAACTATATGAAAATATTAAAATTTTCAATATAGTAATAGTCTACCAGTACGCTACAGACATACTATGTAAAGAACCGAAAACTTTCATTATTGTAATAAACAATCGCGTAGTGAAAGCAAACGAAGCCGCGAGCGTGTCGCTAGTATTTTTATAAAGAACGTCGTAATATTTTGTAACAATATTACTTTTTTCTATTAAAGCGGAGCGCGTTAAGACGAGCACAAATCACGTTTATTTGGTATACCATTGAATACAATAGCAGAAATGGCATTAAGATTTTTTATTTCTGCTATAAATCATATTAATTGTTTTTATGAAAGAATATTAACGATAGGGGTCGGACCGGCACCTATTGTTAGTGACAAATCAAAATAGAAATCTACAAGGCAATTAAACATTTTTTGTTATATTTTCTTTTTGTTATGTTTTCTTAATAAGTTTTTTCCTTTCCAAGTTTAGTTTACACTTAAAAATGCTAAAAATAAATTTAAATAAAATTAAAACAAATTAAAGCTTCACGCTGTATCCCGCACACAGCAGGGTGCACAGAGGGAATCTAGCGTTAAGACACTAGTAAATATTTCATCCCCTCGAATGGGAATCGAGCCCACAACCAGTCGGTTTTAAAGTCACACCTCGTGCCGCTGCGCCACGACTAGACTAAAAATAAGTTAACTTGTTATATTTACCGATAATTATAATTATGTTGTCTTTCTTATCTATAATATGTCATAGCAAGTAGGTATGATATGTCAACATTGTTCTTTGATAGACAACCACGTTTGTAACTAAATTGTATAGAGGCAGTCATATTTTCTTTGATATAATTTGTTATATTAAGCTAGACCTGGAGCAGTGAAGGTGAGAGCTTAAAGAGACCCCTGAAGCCTACTTCTATGGTCGCAAGTGTCCTTACTACTCCGAGCTGAATTTTATTAGTATATTTTTTATATTTATTGTAAATATAGCACAGGTAAATATTATTATTTTAGCTTTACACTGTATCCCGCACATAACAGGGAAGATAGAGAGAACCTAGTGTCTAGACATTCTGTTCTTTTTTGAAAGCGTTAGAGAAAATAATGACAATGCATGAACAATATCTCTATATTTAAAAGATAGTGATACTTGACATTTTTGCTGTGTATTCGATACGAGGGAAATATGTTATAGAAATATTTAATATTTACATTTCTTTGCTCTGGTAAGGAGACAAACCACCACTCGACACACAATGCCTCCAGAATTAGGCGGAAAGTGGAAAAAAAAAGAGTTGTTCACTAGGTTCCAAGTGACACTAGGTTCCAAGGTTCCCTACAGGCGTAGTCAATCTGGGAACCCTGCTATTTGAGGGGCACAGTTATAAAAAAAGTATCTACTAACTGAAATTAAATCTTAAACTATTTTAAATTAAAATTGACTATTTACTCGAACCTTTTATAAACCTAAACCACACGCATACGTCACGTACCTAAATGTAAATTACAATGTATTGTTCTCGAAATTTATACGGGTCGCAGCGCACGGGGCACATAAAACCTGACAATGTGAAACGTAGCTGGATTCCGAATAGCCCAGGCCGGGCTGTATGGAGTTACTAGGCAGATGTGAAATTTGCTTTCTATTACAATCTGACTTCTGTTCTTGGTTTTTTTTATTTATTATTTTGTTTCTTTTTTTTTATTTTGTATGTATAAAATGCATTTCTTTTCAGGTTATCATCTTTATCCTGTATAGTAGGGTTGGCAGAGGCATCCAAATGAACGTGGTTAATGGTGAAACTTAACGCTGCGCCTACCACAGTGTGAAATTTTTATACTCAAAACTAATTTAAATATAACACTATAAAGAACTGATAAAACCTCCAACCATTACATTTACAATCAAGCTTTCACCTAATGTGCTACAACGGTCTTCTGGATAAGGTTTTTAAAAAAAATATTTTATCTCCTGCACCTTATAAGGTAAGCTGAGAAAAATCTGTTTTAGCTTTATAATTTAACCCTCGCGGAGTAGCCAAAGAGAAGGGACTGTCAAACGTCACGGTCTCTGCATACCTCTTACGCCTCGTCCACTATCATCAACCTCTTCACATATGTCCTCCGGAGAGTCCTCGTGCTTTTTACATGACTTTCATCCAGTATTATATTCTCTTCGTTATATCTCTTCTCTTCGTTATATTTAGATATTATGGAGTAAATATAATTGAAGTCTAATCGTCTTTGAGATGTGGACCAAAAGATATCACATTTCGAAAAGATTGGTTAATAAATAAAATTGTAACAATTTCACAATTTGAAAATATTCTTTTGACAATTATCTACAGAGCCTTAATAACTGTAATTAATTTCCATTTGTACGAATGCCAAGTTTAACCCATTAACAATAAGCCTCGTCTGGCTTGTAACTTGTTGCAGGTTGACAGAACTGTCTCTGGTCGTACTAGAATAAAATCACCACAATTTTTCGTGAATTCGTAAAAATAGATTTATTATTCTAAAATATTATTAATATACTAGTGGGCGCGCGCAACTTCGCCCGCTTATTTGCACCCTTGGGGGTTAATTCTAAAAAATCCACGAAACACGTGTTCAATAAAATATTTTTAACAGTCTGAATTTATTTTATTCCATGACTTTTCCATGTAAACTTTCAACCCTTTATTTGAACCCTTAGGGGGTGAATTCTAACAAACCATGAAACACGTGTTCAATGAAATATTTTTAAGAGTCTGAATTTAAAGTTTCATAAAAATCGGTGCCGATTTAAAAAAAAAATCCATACAAACTTTCAACCCCAATTACATCTCTTTAGGGTTAAAATTTTTCAAAATCCCTTCTTAGTGGATGTCCAGGTTATAAAAATAAACATATGCCCAAATTTCACGTTTCTGCGTACGTCTTACCTCAGTCAGTCAAGTACATGTATCCTTTTATATATATAGATATTTAATTAAAAATAACAAAAAACACAAAGATAAAGTGGAAATTTTACAATTCTAAAAGTAAACATCTTAATGAAAAGTATTATCGTATACGGTTAACAACTGCTATTAACAAATTCACTAGAATAATGCATTCTAGTTAATTTGATCTCGAAGACCGAGAACCAGATAACTAACCAAATAACAAACTTGCAGTGATGATTGTATGAACATTGAATAGTAAATCTAATACGTGGTTTAGGGGAATCAGCACGAATTAGTTAGACTATATCTGACTGACCAGGCGGAGGTTGTTGGGTCGATTCTCACGGGTATTAGTGATATATTTTTTTTCATTTCTTCGCCGTTGGATTTCGCCACTCTACATCAAAGTAAAATAAGTAGAAAACAGAGTTGATACACTAGGTTTTATTGTTATAAAGTAAACAAAATTATTAAATAAAAAATGAGCTCCACGCTGTATCCCGCACACAGTAGGCAGAGGGAACCTAGTGTTAAGAGTTTCTGGAGGCATTGCGTGTTAAGTGGCGGAACTCAACCCCGCGCTTTGTCTCGAGACCAGAGCGAAGAAATGAAAATATACATTTTAATAAATATTTCATGTCCTCGAGTGGGGATCGATCCCACAACCAGTTGATTTTACAATGACACTTTGCGCCCCTGCGCCACGACTGGCCTCACATTATTACTATAGATCAAAATTTTTACCATAGAATCCAATAGTCATATACATTGTACACATTTCGCTTTACATACATTTTATAAATTTCGTACATGAAACAGCGACAGCAGCCAGTATTTCATAATATTCGGGGACTGTATAAATCAAAAACATGTCATTCGGCGTGAAATACTGAAGTACGTGGGTATTAGACTTACAATAAATAAATATTAGAATGATATATTTTTGATGAATATTGTACTGTATTAATCCACCTTGAATTGTTTATATGGTGTTTTTTTTTACCTTCACAACTTGTACTTAAGCTTGAGCAGAATGTGCAGAGAGAACTAAGTGTTAAGACACTCCCTCTTGCGTAGCGAGATTCTGTTTCACTTTCTAATCATGAGGCCGCCGTGGCGCAGTGGCCCAAGCGTGTTACTTTAAACACGATGGTTGTGGGTTCGATTCTAACTCGGGGAAAAAATATTATTTATTAATAAATATTTTTCTTTATTCGCTCTGGTAATAAGGCAAGCGCGGCGTTGAGTTCCGCCACTCAACACGCAACGGCTCAAAAATTCGGCGGAAAATGGGGAACGGAGTGTCTCCACTGTTGTCACTCAACAGAGTGGCGTAACTCAACACCACAATTTGCCTCGACACTCGAAAGCGAAAAAATTAAAATATAAATTTAAATAAATATTTCAGCCGCGTTTACAGTCACACTTTGTGTCCCTGCGCCACGAGTGGCCTCTCTTTTGATTTGTTCATTTTTGTCTATCTAGATTATATATACTAGCTCTATAAGAACGTGCGATTGACTAGAGGGCTTGGACGGTTACCAAAACCTCTCGTTTCGACCCTGAAAGTGATATAAATATATAGTGATTGTTAATAATAACTTTAATATAGGAATAATTTTATTCACATTATACAAAAAGGTGTCTACGAAGAATTTATATAAAAATATTAACGACTAGCGGCCCCCGTGCGGCTACGCCTACTTAAAATATACCTTATTTAAGTGTATTTCAGAAGTAACCGGCCAAGCGCGAGTCAGACTTCAGACAGAGTCCAGCGTCCTCGGTTCTGTACAATTTCAGGTTTGTAAATAAAGGGGAAATATAAATTGAGTTAGCGAAACTTATTTTGTATAAAATGAACTACAAATACAAGTTTATAAAGACATTTTGCTATGAAATATTTATAATTTTTTCTTATCAGATTTTTACTTTTTTAAAATTATGGCAAAGAGAACATTCTTATCTCCGCTGTAAAGAAAACGAATTTACAAAATTCAATTCCATATCGGTTTACGTTATTTTTAATAATTTTAAATGTTATTTCACACTAAGGATAACAAAATATTTTTTAATTTTTTTCTATATTAGCAGGGCTGGAACCCACAGGTTCTTGGAAACCCTCCAAGTGCGTTAGAATAAATTATACCTATTAATAATCTATACACAACGCTACCTATAACATATTAATTTTCAAGCGACGCACACGAGGCTTCAACCGCTTGAACTTATATTATAGCTAAATTAAACAAAATCTTTACATAATTTGTAGCCTATGTCATATTCTTATATACATATAAGCTTCATAACTATAAAGTATCCTTTAAATCCACACCATTTTTACGTTTAAGTGAAACAAACATTCATCCTTACAAACTTTCCCATTTATAATATTAGTAGGATCTCCATTTAACAAAAGTACACAGACATCCATTGAGTTTACAAGCACGTTTCGTGTGATGACAGCGCCAGCGCGTCGTATCTCAACGCAACCCTTTACTTCTGAATAATGGGAACTCCAACAGTTGTCATTACACGTCTGAAGACAGGTAAATGACCTTTATATGTACATACATGGTGAAGTACTTCTATTCTACAGTAGTAGCATGTAGCTTTTAATATAGAAGGATTAATAGGAATGTTGTAAATGTAAAATAGTATGTTTTGTGATAAGTTCTTTGATTTTTACAATTATTACACATTTTAAATGAAACTATTTTAACCGGATTAATCGCGTGTATTTGATTATACATTTTTGGAAACCCGACGTTTCGAACACTTTGCAGTAGTCCATGGTCATCTCAGTCTTCGCGTCGCGATTAATCTGGTTAAAATAGTTTCATTTAAAATAGTATGTTGTTAATAGTTATTATTTAAAGTTGATATTTTTGTTTTTATTAATGATCTCTTCTGTTTTATATATATAAATGAAAAAAAAAAACAAAGAAATGCGCCGAATAATGTTATTAATCAATTGTACAATTATTTCGATGATAATATTTATATTAGTTTAATATTTTTATTAGTTTTTTGACTCCTGTACCTAGGATATCTTTGTTGTCTATCTGCCTACATGCATGCCTGTCTTTCTTTCAAACTGCATACACTTGTACATACATACTTACTCAGAACTCCAATCGTCTTGTAAATATATAAATATTAAATATACCACATATAGCAATAGACTGAAAGAATTTACCGTCAAGTCTCCCCGTTTTCCCCTTGAAATCGAGACTTAGAGTAAGATGAAATCGAACCCACATCCATTACCGTCACAGTCGAAAACTGGCCACTGCGCCCCCTTTAAAAATATCATTAATAAATATCAAAATAAAAACAAACCAAAATAGATCATGGAAGTAAAGACAATTACACACCAGCGTCTTCGGCTCAGGTGCAGGTACGGCGATTGCACCGACTCCCCACTGAGTTACGACTGCCTCTGATTTATTGTTACTGCCTTATTTGTGTTGGCGTTCTAGTGAATCTTATATGAATTAACATTTTAAAATAAATGTCTTCCTGAATATAAACTTGAAAATCCTAACCTACATATATTCTTCAAAACTGAGTGTAAAGTAGGAAAATGAAAATAATTTAAATTGTTCCAAGTGGGGATCAAACCCACAACCATTGCGATTACGGTAAGATGATGTCCAGTTTTTTCAAGAAAATTGCAAAATGACATTTAATAGTTTTTTTAAATAAATTTGAGGTGTATGTCTGTGATGTCAAAATAATCATACTTTTTCAATTGCATATAGGTAGTCATGGCCTGCGCACAAGCGTCTGACTGCAAACACGATATATTGTGTGTTCGATTCCCAGTCCCAGGAAATGAAATATTATATTTAATATTTTCATTTCCTCGCTCTGGTAACGATACAAGCCGCGGAGTTGAGTTCCACTCAACACCGGCAACAATGCCTCCAAAAATCGGCGGTAAGTGGGGAAGTGTCTTAACACTAGGTTTGCAGGTTCCCTCTGCCTACCCTGTTACATGCGGGATACAGCGTGATGCGAATAAAAGTAATACAAATTAAATATAACTATAGTGTATACAATATATTTTAATTTGCACAAGCTACCCTCAACTTTTGCCCATTAACATTAGCCTTGCTTTGTGAAAGTTCACAACTTCACTTGTTGCAAGTTGCTTCTCCTAACAATGTTGAACTTGTACTTACGTTGCTGGTATAATATGTTTATGTTTTTGTCTTATTAGAGAGTATCAAAAAGTTACCTTTTCAATTTATTTACATAATCTAATATGAGGCCGTCATGGCGCAGAGGTACAAGCGTAAGCGTAAACGCGACGGTTGTGGATCAGGAGTCTCTGTCTCAGGAGTGTTGTAGCACACCTGAGACAGAGACTCCTGATCCACAAGCTATAACGCTAAGCTATAACACTCCTCTAATCTAAGTCTGTCCGCTTGTCGGCTTGTCCACATGTCTGCTGGTCCACTTGTCTTCTTGTCCGTTTGTCCGCTTGTCTGTCTCTTTATCTGTGCTTTTATTTATGCTATTCTCAGAATTGGCTTAACCAATTTAAATGCTCTTTTCCCTATTGGATTCTCGCAAACTTTCGTTAATATATAGACTTTGATTTAATAATAAAAAAAATATATATCAATTTAAAGTATTTAATTCGACAAAATTTGCTAATTGCTATAACAGCTAATTTATACAACTGTTTTACTGAATTGGCTGAATCTTAAGCTTTCAACTCGAGATAGTATAATGGAAAAAACACTGAAATTTCAAAATTTAGCATCGGAATCGGAGCTTAAGTAAGAAAATCTACGCTTGCCGTGCACGCGTACTCAACATCTACCTAAACACCGAATAGCTAGACATTTTTCTTTAAATACAGCAAATTTTGCTAGCAAAATAAACAAATTCCCAAAAAACTTAAATTACTTAATGAGGCCATCACGGCGCAGTGGCACAAGCCTATGACTTTAATCCTAGAACCGTACCCTGGGGTACAAATGAAAAAAAAATAGGAAGTCCATTTGTATCTTTTTTCCTAAACAACGGTTAGATCTGCGCGTCCGTGTAGTTGCGGGGGAAAGGAAGACGCAGCAGCCGCACCAGCATCAGGCATCGATTCTGCTAACCGTGATACATGCTTGTTGGGGCACACCAGTACCCCAGAGTAATTCCAACGTATTTCAATTTTAATTTATTTTTCTTATTTGGTTTTTGGCGCTTTTATTTTATAGTTATTATTGATAAATTTAATGTATAACTGTAATACTCCTTTAAATATATATTCTATATGTATATTTTTCTTATACGGTGTAGAAATTTCTATTGTTAACAATTTTTGGTTTGCTACATGTTTCGAATAGCCTAAGTTATTATTTTTCTTTATCAGATGGCGTCAATACGTACGAACTGTACATCGAACAAATTTTTAATTTTACTACGGTGGAGGCGTATCACCAAGAAAATAGGGATAATAAATATAGAGAACCCGATGAAATAATTCAAGATTTTCGCTTGGAAAAGAACTCAGGAACCGCTGATTATTTAAAAAAAACTTAGAGGCGCAGTCACTTCAGGACTAGGACGAAGAACTTAAAGGATCTACTCAGATGGATTATAATTTATCACCAGTCACTGTTCTTGTCATCGTATGTCGTATCGTAGTGGACGAAAAAATAAAATAAAATGTGTATTTTATTCAATTCTATATATTGTGAGAATCTACAACATTGTTGCACTCGTCAAATTCCACTATTATAAGCAAAATTTCAAAAATAGACACACTTACCTAAAGATTTTATCTTTTGATCTCATAAAATCTCAGCTAGAAGAATGATTTAAATACTGAATTTTGCTGACGTCTTTACGAATAAATATAGGATATATTTTTGTAAAACAACGGCCAATAACTACAGCGACCACTAGTATTCCGAAATCCAGAAGGTGTTCTTATTATCCAAGGTCAAAAGACACGTAAGTCATGCACACAATGCGCCAAGTGTCAAATTTTATTTTTGTAATGCCCGTTCAATAGGCGGAAAGTAAAGGTCTCAATACTAGGTTTTCTGCATCTACCCTGCCATATGCTTTATTCAAATACTATAGATAATTTTTTTCCCGTAAATATCAGATTTGATACTAAATGATGATACTGTCTCTATTCCATATAATGAATATGGAATTGAATGAATTGAACTTGAATATTATTTTTAGATTTTGGCAAAAAAAGATGCGATTGTGACGTGTTCCATTTAATGCTTGCTTTACTATGCTTAATTCAATCCTTTCAAGAGCTCTACTTATTCAAAAAATTAATTAATAAATGCAAGCGTGTCCAGCCAAGTTAAAATATTGAACTACTTACAGGAAATATTTTTGAGCCATTTACAACGCGTAAATAATTTAACGCATTTAGCACATTTATTACACTTCCAATCTTGTAAAATATTGAAAATTCCAATAAACGGTAATTGATATTCGTGACTGACCTAACCCACTTCTAGATGACCTAGAAACCCGATATTTGATACCAATGCAAGCTATTCTAAATATATACACAGAAAAAAAATTAAGAACTAAAAATTATAGATAATTACTACCAAGAAAGAAAAGAAATTAAATGTAAAAGATAGATCAAAGAACGTAAGAAAATAAATCAATTTTAATTATACCAGTGTATTAATGACTACAAAAATAATTACTTTGCAAAAAGTAAGCAACAAATCAAAAATACAAATGAAATGAGAGCCAAGTTAAGTTGTTTAGTAATGTACCGTATAAAATTATCGAGTGTAATTTTGAGCTTGTGGTTTTGAGTATATAATTATACACTGAACACAGCCATACATGTTCTTTGTTTGTGAAGTCTGTAACAGTATGTACCTATGGTATATGTTAAAAATAAATAAATAAATAAAATAAAATATGCATGGCAATACAAATAAATAACATAGTTAATTATGAATAATACAAACTATATATTTTGAATAAAATATTAATCGAGACGAGTTCGTGTGTTGTCGTCCCGAGTGTCGCGACCGTCGTTTCGTATATATAGGTGGTGGTGATGCTCGGAAGGCAGCGGTCGAGTCGAACTATTAAGTACTACGGTACAAATAAATATGATGCACATAAAGACTCGTACCAAATGTATAATAAATATAATGTGATAATTTGAAGTCTATCATGGCACGATCTTTTAGGATCGAATTTCTTATAAAGGCAATATATGTGTAGGAGCGACACATATTGTGGA
>JAATLQ010033456.1:0-17943 GCA_013421005.1 Heliconius erato x Heliconius himera | reverse complement strand
TTTAGACAGAAATATGCTCACTGTATGTTATCCTTAGAAGATACGAATATGCTGTCGCTGACTTTTTTGTAGATCTTTTTAAGAGGAATAATACTCTAGCACATTGTTTTCATGTACGACTTACCATTAAAGCAGCGCATGCGTGAAAGTGTCTGAACGGGTAGGACTTTATACACATTTATCATATTTACGTCAAATTACAATAAAATATACATATAATAAACCATATATAATCCTTCCCTGAGAAATACTCTACATAATGGTGAAAACCGCATCAAAATCCGTTGGGTGGTTTAGAAGAAGATAACGTAGAAAGGTCAGACAGAGAAAAAAATCGTTCTTATTTTATAAGATATATTTTATAGTCGTTTTCGTAGTTATTTTATTTAAAACTAAATAAGTAGTCTGCAAGAGAGGACTTGTTGGTTTATTTGTCAAATAATTGATAAAATTATAGCACCTATTTATATACATAGCTGTTTTTGGAAATGTTGTACTCATTGTTAATTTATTTCTTTGTTTATATATATTTCAAATAACTAAACAGTCAATGTTAACCTAATTTACGTAAATTTTCTTTACAATGCAATTGGATTGTTTTATGAAAAGAGCAACTGTTTAGAAAAGTACTGAGAAGCATGTAGTGCTAGAATATCGCCAAAGCTAAACTCGTAGCGCGCGTTCTTACGGGTTTGCAACGCCGCAACTGTTTTTTTTTTTGTATATTTTTAAATATTACTTTATTCAATCTTTAAATATTTGGGAGGGGGTGAAATAGAAATCATAGAGCAACAAGTAGTACATTCGTTAATAATAAAAAACCATAAAAAAAAAGTTATAAAAAGTATTTAAGTAAGTAAACTTTAGTCAAGACAATGGAAGGTACATTGTCTTGAATCGATCGATAACGTCCTAATAATAACAAAAACACATATATTATAAAGATTGAACATAATTAATATTCTTCAAATATTACATCAACCACCGTTTAGGTACTTTTATCTATTTAAATGTATGAAAACAATCAAAATAGTAAGAAAAGGCTAGTTATGCTGAAACTAAAACCTATTTAAAAATAAATATAAATCTTTCTGTAAAAGATAAAAGATAATTATATTTAAGAAACGTTAACATTACCCTATTCTGCTAAAAGTTTGAGCTTCTAAATTGATGAACAATTAATTGCAATATTTACTTAATTAATTATTTATTTAATTGACGAAGTTTATTTAATTTATTTTATTTTGCAGATTTAAATAATTTGTTTAATTATTATGATAATATATATTTTTTAATAAATGGATCAATAAAGTAAATGAATTGTACCAACATATACACTATACAGGCACGAGTTTATATGTAAATTATGTATAGCTATACAACATACGTGCTTGTTATGTCTTATTAAAATGAAATGTATTGTACCTTACAAGTCTACACTGCATACTTCAAAGGACTCTACAAAATTATTAAAATCAATAAGAGACACCGGGAAGAAAATTGTAACATTTAGTACGTTTACCTTGATTTTAATTGGTGTTATTAGTTTAATGAAATTAACATAATATATAAATATAAATTACTAGCGGCCCATTCGCGGCTTCGCCCGCATATCTTTATATTGTGCTGCATTTGCCAACAGATAGATTAGATAAGTTATACATTCAATCACGAAAAACTTATTTTCGTAAGAGAAAGTGCTACGTGGCTGTATACGAAGATGTCATTGGCGACAAGGGCGCCCCCCACGGTACTCGAGCCTAGACTTGCGGCCGTAAACATAGTGTTGAATTATTTTAATTTGACATTTTCTCGACAAGTATATCTTCATAAAATTTACTTGATGATGGAATATCTTTCAGTCGTAAGTTGCAATATCTTCGCCAAATAAAAAACAGTAAATTATCACCTTGATTTTTTTATTTTTTGTCACTAAATGTCTTATTGTAACTTATTTATAAAAGATAGATCTAGGGTGTCGTGGACTTTATTTCAACTATTTTTGTAGCGCACGCCTAAAGCAATTCGATGATGTTCATTATTATAGTTATTTCGTTATTTAACGCCAACTAAGAATTACACTCTGATATTATATAGCCTATAGCACTCCTGGGAAATACAGCTTTCATACAAAACAAAAAAATGTAAATCCGGAAACCGAAACGTTCTAGAGAAAAAATAATTTAAACACTATATAATCAACAAAGAACTAATGTGCTGTGCCGCAATCAACATAATCAACGGCCAAAAACTCGGATTAGACAAAAGGAACTCGGATTTGACAAAAGCAGACCATTCAAGATATTAAAGTCCACTTCACATTTTAAAAAGAAAAACTAACATTTTTAAAAATCAATTAAGAACAAAAAAGGCACGGACAACAAAAGTCTGTGGCGCAAAACAATTCAAGCATAAAAAAAAAAAAAAATATTCAAATTAATATAATTATTATATAAAATACCGTAAAGCAAGTTACTTGGTGAAAAGGTTACCCCTTAACTAGATTAGTTAGGAAAAATAATGTATACCTAACATTAAGATAATAAATAAATTATAGACAATTTATTATATACGTTATGATTAGGTTACTTTGTAAATTTTATGCACTATAATTTATGTCTTAAATATGACTTAATTATACGTATAATATAAATCGTCTTGTTATAATTTAATGTTTTTTTTAATCGCTGTATCCCGAACGCAGCGGGGAAGGCAGAGGGAACCTAGTGTTAAGATACTCCGTTCCCCACTTTCTACCGAAATCTGGAGACATGGCGTGTTGAGTGGCAGAACTCAACGCCGCTCTTTGCCTCGACAACAGAGCGAAGAAATGGAAATATAAAATAAAATAAATATTTGATCTCCCCGAGTGGGGATCGAACCCACAACTAGTCGGTTTTCAGTCAGACTTTGTGCCACTGCGCCACGACTGCCCTCATAATAATTTAATTGGTATTGTAATAACCTGGGATTCATCTGATTGTGTTAATTTCCAATTGTAGTAGATTGTTACCTCAAGAACGGTCTTGGAATATTCATTGCATATATTTCAATGAAACAATTCTCCAAATGCAATACATAAAAACTTATTTATTGTGTATGGATTTAAGAGCATTAAAAATAATAAAAAACATATTATGCTAAATTAAAATAAATCACTTATTGAGTATATAAGAATAACTTCAGTATATATACGATATTTATCTACGTTTTTTATATGATAGGTACTTACTGATTTCTAATATCTCAATTCTTACTCTTAAGTGAATTATTATTTAAAAAATAAAATTCCATTTACTTTTGTTACAGATATCCGGAAAACATTGTACACGTTGTATAAAGAAGCAAGAGTCATAAGCACCGGTAAGTAAATTATATATATTTATAAAATAAAATAAATTGAGGCCAGTCGTGGTGCAGCGGCACGAGGTGTGACTGTAAAACCGACTGGTTGTGGGTTCGATCCGCACTCGAGGAGATCAAATATTTACTAAAATTTATATTTCCATTTCTTCGCTCTGATGTCGAGGTTAAGCGCGGCTTTGAGTTCTGCCACTCAACACGCAATGCCTCCAGAATTCGGCAGAAAGTGGGGAACGGAGTGTTGTAACACTAGGTTCCCTCTGCCTACCCTGCTGTGTGCGGGACGCAGCGTAAAGCTGATTATTTTATAAAATAAAATAACAAAACTATACGTGGAAAATATCGATACAAATTAGGTACTAATTTGAAAAGTAATAATGTCTTAATCATAATAAAAAACTGTAAGTTTAAACCTAGGCTTGCGGCTTACTTTGTAAGTACAAATACAACATATGGAAAAATTCACACAATATTCCCTGCATAACTTTCCCCCAAAACAGCACTTTTGCTGCTTAAATATTTAAGAAATGGCTTCAACAGCTTTATTAGTATAATGGTTTATAAGTGATGTAACTATGAGAG
Source organism: Heliconius erato x Heliconius himera (assembly GCA_013421005.1). NCBI lineage: Eukaryota > Metazoa > Arthropoda > Insecta > Lepidoptera > Nymphalidae > Heliconius > Heliconius erato x Heliconius himera. The sequence goes on along the minus strand of JAATLQ010033456.1, from coordinate 13,998 downwards.
GCCAGGCGTGACTTTAAACGCGACAGGTTGTGGATTCGATTCCCACTCCACTCAATTGAGTTTCACCACACAATACCTGCAGAATGCGGCGCAAAGTAGGGGAGCGAAATGTCGTAACACGAGGCTCCCTCCCTACCCTGCAATATACGGGATAAAGCGTGAAATTGAAAAAAAAAATAAGAGATATCATCAAGTCCAAGTGATACTTCCCTCTTACTTTGAATACAAGCAGTATAATATAATTGATTATATATATAACCTAATTCATGATACTTGAACGAGTACTCCGCAAATTCACAGGGTAATTAGCCGACATACCAAAATTAATAAGCCGCCGCAAACATAAATCGGTACTGATTGTTTGAGCGTTGAAGAGGAACGGATGAATTTAACTACTAAGGGTGAGTCGATTTATTTAAGCTTTGAACCTATTACTTAAGTTGAATAACATGCGAATTCTTAAGACTATTTTATTTTAAACGATATGTGTGTATGAATTTTTATATTTATATGGTATTATTTTGTTTTATATTTATTTCTTTCAAATATTTACAATTTGAAAAGTAAATTAAATAGATATTATTTCATTTATATATTGGTTTAAACAAAAACTTATATTTTTATATTAAATAAAATATACAATATCTTAAACTTTTATTGGTTATGTCCATACAAAGTAATTTATTAAAACGCAGATAATTCAATTACTGCGTTGATTGAAAAGGAAAAAAATCTCAGTAATGAAAAGGGCCATAGTCGTTTAATTGCTCAGTCGACACATACTCTGTCATATTAAGTGTAAAGCATACGTCAATAAACAATGTGGAGAGGCGTAGACTAAAGATGAGACAAGTTGACATACGAATTTATACGTTGATATAGTAGTATAACTTCTTTTTAATAACCTCATTTTTACCAATATGCTGTAAATATTTGTTTATTTTGTTTTAGTTAAATGCTGAGTTTTTACTATTTACGTGTATTTTAATAATAATGTATAGTTTTCCTTTTTTTTTTATCGGCCATCTTCTTTCGTGTGTTCTCCATTCGTGATATTGATTCTGTGCTCGACTGGCACGCTCGGAACACCATAATAAAAGAACTGATTCTTTTTAATAACCTGATTTTGACCAATATGCTATGTATATACTGTAGATATTTGTTTATTTTGTTATAGTTAAATGCTGAGTTTTCACTTTTTACATGTATTTTAATAATAAAGTATAGATATCCCTTTTTTATCGGCCATCTTCTTTCGTGTTATTGATTCTCAATTCGTGATATTTATTCTGTGCTCAACTGGCACGCTCGGAACACCATAATAAAAGAACTGATTCTTTTTAATAACCTGATTTTTACCAATATGCTATGTATATACTGTAGATATTTGTTTATTTTGTTATAGTTAAATGCTGAGTTTTCACTTTTTACATGTATTTTAATAATAATGTATAGTTATCCCTTTTTTTAATCGGCCATCTTGTTTCGTGTGTTCTCCATTCGTGATATTGATTCTGTGCTCAACTGGCACGCTCGGAACACCATAATAAAAGAACTGATTCTTTTTAATAATCTGATTTTTACCAATATGCTATGTATATACTTTATTTTGTTGTAGTTAAATGCTGAGTTTTCCCTTTTTACATATATTTTAATAATAATGTATATTTATCCCTTTTTTTAATCGGCCATCTTCTTTCGTGTGTTCTCAATTCGTGATATTGATTCTGTGCGCAACTGGCACGCTCGGAACACCATAATAAAAGAACCGAACTGAATTATTGTAGGTAAAGGCAGTATCTTTACTACATGTATTCTATAATTTATATTTATTTATTTCCCTTATTATTATAACGTGACATTGGTGACGTAATAGTGCTCAACTGGCACGCTCTCAACGCCACAGATTAGGATTCAATCAATTCAAAAACAATATTCAGTCAATCAAAATTAGTTACCTACCAATTTTTATAATTTTACATCTAATAGAATTTTGTTAGAATTTCGTTTATTTTGGTAAAAAATGCTTAAAATTTCTTAAGCGGTTAGTATGTACAACATTTAATTGAACGGTTAGTTTAGTTCTTTTTCTTAGTTTGAGACGAAATTAAAATATTTTTAAGAGTTAACTAATAAATTATAAATGGAAGTCGTGATGGAAGTCAATTATTTTTCATGCTTCACATATTTTTTTATATTTTGTTATTTTCCTTTGCAAAATTTCTCATTTCAGTGAAAAATATTTTTCCCTCAATAGAAATCTTTAAATTCGCTATAATTTTAAGAAATAAGCAATCTCATTTTCCCTCCTTATTGCAAGGACAATCTCTCTATATATTTATTCCTTTTAAACGTAGATTTATATTGTAATGAGTTAATTATTTTATAAACCCTATTGATTAAAACATCGATATTTGGCTCAGTTAATAAGTATTTAAAATGATTCCATCTTTGTTTATCGATCAAATGGTATTGTGATGTTGGTGTTATAATGCAAATAAGATGAATACTATTATATTTAAGGCCTGAATGTAATTTTTATATTTAAATTTGAAGAAATTAACAAATTGGTCAACTTTAGGTACCTTCAATTTATTGGAATAAAGTAGTTTAAATTATCAAAATCTAATTAAAAAAACTACGACATACGATCCAGATAAAATTTATTATAATTTTTTTTTTAATATTAATTCTAATATAAAATTTTAACGACGACGTATCTAAAAGTCTTAATTATAAAAACATATATATTCGATAATATTCGATTGCTAAATTAATATTATTGTATAATTATTACTCATAATATATTTAGCAAAATTACTTTTAGCTATTGGTAAAATAAAAATGAGTGTATTTATGATTAGCTTTTATTTAAAAAAAAGGATTTGTTTATAAACAATACAAGTTTTAGCTATTACAAAAGTAAATACGAGTGTCTTTATGATTAGCTTTTATTATGAAAAAAAAAGGATTTATTAATGTATATTTATTTAATTGATTTAAATAAACAATAAACGCTTATGTTTGCTCTACCACGGCGGTGAGCGGAACGCTATAGCAAGTGGGCCGGAGCTTACAAGCTTGCGTCGAACGAACACGCTTTGTATGGCACCGGACGCGTTGTGGGGATTACACACGATTATAACCATACTGTAATAGTACATCACGGTTTATATGAAAATGGATTAACACTATTTTCATATTGAAATATATTTTCAATACGCGCTTTGGTTTTACTGGTATAATCTTAAGTGACATAGTACGAAATATTTTAAGCTGGATCCGTTTTTATACGAATGTGACTACATTGTACGATATGAGCTATTTAAAATCAACCAAAATAACACGAATTTTATGCATGAAACTTCAAGTTGTATTACAAACGTGTCTTTTCAGTAGGAACCTCGTGTCGCCTGAATTTTGAATAATCATAAGAGTGCCCCAGGATATTTGGACAGTGTCCATTCGATTAAATTGTTCACTTGCATAATGTCTACGCATATTGCATTTAGTACAGTCGACCACAAATATTAAAATCAACTTATTTACATACATATATATATATATAAAAATTCAATAACATAAAAGATAATGACGAAACAACATTACGTGGTTTGTCAATTTCACTAAGTAGTTGAGACTTATGATTTATTTATTCTTAATTTTTTATAATATTCTAATTTGTAAAGAATATATACATACTTTATATTCCGTATCAATAGCACTTAAAAAGATATCTTCTTGTCCCGGCAGTTTTTTGGTTATTCATTTTTAGGGTACTATACCTTTTAAGGAAAATAGGAGCCTTCATAAGATCACTTTGTTGTCCGTACGTCCGTGCGTCTACCTGTCTATCAAGAGTCTTTATCTCGAGAAACGCATGGAGATATCGAGTTAAATTTTAACCATATACTCAAATTAATGGTCCCATAGTTTCGTCAAAAAATCGTATTTCTACATTTACTTTAAAAAAAACTACGGCCGTTTATATCACTAAAAACGCGTATTTCGACACTATCATGGTAATCAAAATTATTAGGGTGCTTCCGTTTGATCTTGAATTATGAAATTTGGCAGCTGGCAACTATAGGTAGTGCCTTAAAATGGCGGCAAAATTTTATTAATTTTAATTAAAGCCGCAAGTAAAGTATCAGAAAAAACTCGAGACCTCTAATTTTTGTACGGAACCCTCGGTGGGCGAGCCCGACTCGCGCTTGTCCGGTATTTTATTAGGTTTTTTGACGTTCACTTATATAAGATTTTTTTGACTTTCGGCTATAACGTACAAAGGTACATTTACAAGGTACTTACTACCTACATTAGTTAATCCGACAGCAGAAATGATCGATTGACTCTAATTATATATGAATATCAATATGTAAAGCACATTATGCTATTATCAGTTAAGCTTTATTACACATGGTTTATATTAAATAATTAAATTATACTTAATAGTTTCAAGAGGCGAGTCGTGGCACAGTGGCACAAAGTATGCCTGCAAAATCGACTGGTTGTGGGTTCGATCCCCACTCGAGGACATAAAATATTTATTTAAATTTATATTTTCATTTCTTCGCTTTGGTGTCGAGTTCCGCCACTCAACACGCAATGCCTCCAGATATTCGGCGTAAAGTGGGGAATGGAGTGTCTTAACACTAGCTTTCCTCTGCCTGCCCTGCTGTGAGCGGGATACAGCGTGACGCTGATTTGATTTAATTTATTTTTAACATAGTTTCAAATACTCTGTACATAGAAGACTAGATAATATCCTTTGAGAAAATGTATTCTACATAAGATTTTTTTAATTTTTGTAATGAAAATATGCTATTAACTTAAGGGGGTCATTACTGGTGCCATTACATTATATATATGTTTGTGTAACATTTAAACATATATACCTATTTTATAGTTATTTTCTTTTTATTCTCGTTGTAGTTAAAGGTGAAAGTACTGCGGACATTTAATTATCCTAATTGGAAATAAGACTCAAGTAGATACAAAAGATAACCTCATTTTCACATCGCCTCTTTGGTATAAAACTTCCAAAACATAAAGGGTACTTTCGACGTAACTGGTGTTTTTTGTTCAATACTACGTTTTTTTTTGTTTAAAAAAAAAAGGAAATGTCTGCAATTATAAATATTTTTCTATTTCAATAAACATCACATTGTACTTAATAATAGCAATTAAACTGACTGACTGACTATGTTTTTTTACATTCTTAATTAAAATGAAAAAACACGATATGATCACGAAAAGTTAGCTGATTCATCCTTTACTAAATATTAACATAAGATGATTAGAGGCTTTCATGGCGCAGGGGCACAAGAGTGTGATTGTCTCGCGACGGTTGTGGGGTCGATCTCCACTCGAGGAATTAATTATTATTTATTAATATTTTGATTTCTTCGCTCTGGCACCAAGATAAGCCCGGCGTTAAATTCCACCACTCAACGCGTAATGCCTTAAAAAATTCTGAGGAAATAGGGAAAGGAGTGTGTAAGCACTAGGCTTTCTGCGCAAACACTGCTGTGCGGGATACAGCGTGAAGCTGATTTAATTTTTTAACACGAGATGCCGCTCAATTTAATTATTATATTTTCAAAATACTTTTACATTTTCATTTATGCCTAGAAAAATGAACGACTCGAAGTAAATATCTTTCAAATTTCACTATACCTTTCAAATATATATTTTTTTATAATTGAGTTGTTATGCGCCATAGACTTTAGTTGTCTGTGCCTTTTTTGTACTTAATTGATTATTAAAACTGTTATTTTTTTTTAAATGTGAAGTGGACGTTAATATCTTGCTATCTTGAATGGTCTGCAGTTCCTTTTTTCAAATCCGAGTTTTTGGCCGTTGATTATGTTGATCGCGGTGCAGTTAGTTGATTTTGCAATATTTCTATTGCCTCCTCATCTCTATAGGAAACAGCCATTTTGATGTTGTGTTCCACTATATCAGTCACGGAACTTTTATTTGCCCGGCGAATGAAACTGCCGATAGCGTCTACTCTAAATTAAGTACCATATTTATGAACCACTCTCAAGTCTGAGATCGATCTTGAAATACCGTTTTCATTCATAAATTACATATCTATAAATGATCGGGACATCTTAAGATCGATCTCAGACTTGAGAGCGACTTATAAATACAGGCCTAAAGATGCTTTAACGGCGACTTTTCTAAACAGTACTTAGTTGCATCGTTACATCAAATATAACGTTATTGCTACAATCCTCGTTTAAAGTGCTATGAGATAATAAAACTGTAAACTCTCATTAAGCCCCATTATAGCACATAGTTGTAATAAACTAAGTGCGAAATAAGTACCTATTTGATCTATTAATTCATTATTTTTACAATAACTAAAACATATATATATATTATATATTTATTGCTATATTTATTTTTCAAATTTTATAATACAGACACAGTTGTGGGTACGAATTCCATTCGGGGGAATTAAATATTTACAAATTTTATGAAACACAGTTGTGGGTTCGAATTCCATTTGGGGGATTGAAATATTCAGTATTTTCATATCCTCGCCCTGGTAACGAGAAAAGCCCGGCGTTAAGTTCCGCCATTCAACACACAGTACCTTAGAAATTTAGCGGAAAATGAAGAATCCTAATATTTATTTAATCACAAAAAGTTCCATTTATTTCGATTGCAAAACAATCAAATATTTAAAATAAAAATTTTAAAAATATTTTAATTACATGAATACAAAAAGTAAACATTCATATAATTTGTATTAACAGGACAACAGTAGAGTAAAGAACAAGAGTGCTTCAGTCGTAACCCTTGGGTGAAACTGTTTATTTCACCAGGCGCTCATACTAACTTAAGCGGTAAACATTCGTGTAACGCGGCCTTTATACACCTTCCAATTAAAAATTTAATCCAAGCAATCTTTTAAATACTATTTCTTGTAAAGCTACATCTAGTTAGGCTGGCTGTTTCAATTAATGTACGGTTCTTGAGGGAACAAAACAAAAAAAAATGTTTATAATATTGAAAAGCAAATAGGATATAAAAACGCACATTTTGAGAAACTAAAATTTTAATTAATTTTTTTCCATTATAATTATATATAATATTTTTTTGCAAAATATTCATTTATGCTTTTTATTCATGAATGTACCTAGACGAAGTATGCACTTATATAAATAGCATTACAATGTTAATATATTAATTTTGGTTTCTTCTAATTTCTAACTCTTTTTCCCGACTGCTAAGGAAGGATTATGTTTTTGGCGCGTATCTTGTATGTATGTAATATTCTTTATTACCTCATATCTCCGCAACCTCTGAACGAATTTACACAATTGAGGTATCGTTAGATTTGTATTAGCAGCCCAAGTGTTCTTAGATAGGTGACGTTAAAAAAACAATCACGGCAGCTGTGGGATCCCGTTGGACTTAGTGAAAAAAAAATCGTTTTGAATAGCTCAATATGGATATCAAATTCAAGAAATTAATACGAGGATTTCAAAAAGGTATATCATGATTATCATTACTTTAATAAATCCTAACAAAAAAGTGAAAAATAAAAAAATATTTGTAAAAACAAAAACCCCGACCTCTTTCAATTATACGGGGTTCCTGGTAAAGATTTTATTGATTAATTGAATCACTTATAGGTCCTGACTGTTATTCCTAATATACTATTGGGCTTGTTTATTTTCTTTTTAGTTTTATGCAGTCGGGGTTTTTGTTTTTACAAATATTTTTTATATGAGTTGGAATTCGTCATCCAATAAAGAAAAAATGGGCATTTCAAACTAAAAGTAAGATCTATTCCTAAGACGGACACGTAAATACGTGCAGTACATTGTTCAAAGCAAATAAATATGAAATGTGCACACGTTTTACAATATGCACAATATGAAGGTACAATATTGGACGACTTCGAACATGAGACACGAGTGGCACTTTTCGTCTTCCTATGTACCTATATGTAAAATTCATAAAAGCAAAAAAATTCATCTTGCAATGTTATTAATAAAAATATATGGACTCTAATTATATGTTATATTTTTTTGAAATGACAACATTGAAAATGATAAATAACTGCCGATCGTTGTTTTATATTTTGTATTATTATTTTTTTCAGCTTCACGCGGTTTTTTGCATGTAGCAGAGTAGGCAGAGTTGAATTCCGCCGCATTTTCGAGGCGGAATTGAACGCCGCGCTTTTGTTGCCAAAGCGAATAAATGAAAATATAAATTTAAATTAATATATGAAATATTCATACCTGGAGCGGGGATCAAACCTACAACCAGTAACGTTTACAGTCACAAATTCATATTTTATGTTATTCACAAAAACTTCCTTTCTAAATTATTTTATATAAGTTATATTAATCCACTGAAAAAAATCCAAGTAATATAAATTAATCCTTCCTTTATATTAATTAATTCCTCGAATAATTTCTTAACTTTTGTCTTCAGCGATTTATAATTACCATATTTTAATTTTGAGGCCAATCGTGGAGCAGGGGCACAAAGTGTGACTATAAAACCGACTGGATGTGGATTCGCTCCCCACTCGAGTAAATGAAATATTTATTAAAATGTATATTTTCATTTCTTCGCTCTGTTGTCGGGGCAAAGCGCGGCGTTGAATCCCGCCACTCAACACGTAATGCCTCCAGATTTCTCTCCAGACTCCATATTGCAGGAAAGTGGGGAATGGAATATCTTAACCCTCTGCCTACCCTGCTGTTTGTGGGATACAGCGTGAAACTAATTTAATTTTAATTTGATTTTTATATTTGAATGTTAAGTTGTCATTTATTAACTAAATTTCAAATACGATTTTAATATTAGAATTTTAGAAAATAATAAACATACTAATGCGTTACCTTATATTTTACTACGTAGGTATACTCATTAAGCGGACATTAAACTCCGAGTTAAAATATACCTAACATCGATTCCGAAATAATATATATGTATATTTTATTTTATAATGGTAACTAATATTGACTGTATATTTATAAAAATATTTGTATTTTTTTAAATAATTTATATATTTTTTTACTTTTCAGGTTTCGTAACCAAATCAACGCAAGGCGAAGTGCTATGCCCATTACATGTAAACAATACACAAATCACCAAACTACTAAATACATGACATGCAACATTATGAAATGTACTAACTTATTCAAATAATTTTAAAAAGAAATATTATAATCTTTGAAATAATTTAAAAAAATACAGATACTATAAGAAAAGTACACAATTTAAAGTTAAACACCTCGTTAATCTATCAATGTTTGCGATTGAAAGCAACTTCTCTAGTAATCCCCTTAAGTTTTCCGTATTATTCCTAATTGTTTGTACAGATAAAACAAATCTAATAAAACAATAAAAATCTAAAGAAACATATACAGGGCTAGAGAAACATGTACTTGTTAATATAGAGATATCTCTACATATAAGTGCAATATCTTATTATTGTATTTTATTTTCCTGTTGGTGACTCAAAAACTCATCAGATGGAATTTTTTCGTGCCCAAAAACTTTAAGAAAATAAAGCCAAAAAGAAAGGCCCGTTAACTTAACTTTTCCTTTTAACTTGGCATCCATTCGAGTTCTGCCTCTTTAATTGTGGGCGATAATCAATAAATGTCAACTTTGAAACTTCGTTATTTGAAATTTTAAAATATAAAACTCTATTATAACTAATCATATACGGAAAACATACACAAACATATTAACATAGAATTACAGCTACTTTTTAATAAGACAATCCTTTTCTTATGGTAGAGTATAAAGATACAAAGAACAAAATGAACACTTTACAGTCTAATATGCTGTGCGAAGCGAATTCATATCTTAATTCTGCAAAAGTTAATTTACAAGAAGCAATGAAGAAAGAAAGAACTATGAAATGTAATGATGTATTTACCAAGACTAAACTTCGTGTGCTGTGCTTGCGATGCTTCTGCGAATTCCACTTGACTCAATTTCTAGTCACACGGTAAGTAATTAAATTAATTTTATTACATTTTTTTCTTTACAGAGGAAAATATTACAGAGTAAGTTGATATTTTGACTTTGAAATACAAGGAAAACATTTTTTAATATTGCATTTTTTAATTTAAAAAAAATAGTTTCCAGAAGTTTATTTCGTTGTAATCTCTTACTTTTTAAAACGGCAAAAGTATCTTTCCATTATGTATATAATAGTAAATAACTCTCACAAAAAAGTCCGAATAGGTAAATAGTTATGTATATTATATACAAATTATTATTTCTATACGTACTTTTGAAGCCAGTCGTGGCGCAAGAGCACAGCGTGTAATTGTAAACGCGACAGGTTGTGGGTTCGACTCCTACTCGAAGAAATGAATTAATCAATATTTTCGCTTTGGTGTCGAGGCAATGCACGGCGTTGAGTTCCGCAACTCAATCGCACTCAACACGCAATGCCTCCACAATTCGGCGGAAAATGAGAATCGAAGTCCTAACGCTAGGCTCGCTCTACCTACACTGCTGCCCTACTACATGCGGGATACAGCGTGAAGCTGAAAAAAAAAAGGATTTCTTTTAATCCCAGAAATACTTTAAAGCACCTGTACCACGTGCTATAACACCGTGTTGAACATAAGTCGTTGTTATTTCCCGCATAATTTACATAGAGATAGATCAGCGTCCCGCGGGCCGTGCACCCGTTGAATTTCTATTGTTTAGATTGGAAAACTAAGTACGCCGGTGGCAGTGGTCGTGGTCGACTTTATTAGGTTGCAAGTGGCCTACCAAAAGGAACACGTCCGGAAACATTGCTGCTAATTCGCTGTCGTGATGGAAATATTATATTTTATTATAAATTCTATTCTGTATTAAATATGGGAACTATACTTATTTAGAAAACGTACAAAAATTTGAACGTAGCGGGACTCAATATGATTATAAGTATTTTTCTTTCCTAAGTGTGGATTAACACTTTAAGAAATGTTTAAAAAAAATAAATATGGAAACGTTATTAATATAAATTATTTTTTTATTTATTATTTTTACATCAGACGTGGCGCAGGGGCAGTGTGAGTGTAAACGCGACTGGTTGTGAGTTCGACCCTCAGTTCGATCCTAAATATTTCACTTGAGGAAATGAAATATTTATTTAAATTTATAATTACATTTCTTCGCCGTCATTTCATGAGTTCATTTCATTTCATGAGTTCCGCCGCTCAATACGCAACTACAAACGATCCTTCGGTGGAAACTGATGAACGCAGTGTCTTAACACTAGGTTCCCTCTGCCTAACCTGCTGTGTGCGCGATACAGCGTTAAATTAAAAAAAACTTATTAAGAAAATATTTAGAATACTAGAAGCTGGATGTGGACAAAGTTGAGAAGGAATTGATTTCCTAATAGCACTATATGTATGTGGCCACCCCGACCGTCGAGATTGACTCATTTGCACTGCATTACATTACCGAGAGACACGAGCAGCCACTCTCATCACCCAGTAATGAACCTACTGCATATGTTACGTTATTTATTTTTTTACAATCGATAATTATACAATCGAATAAGTAAATCCAATAAAAAAGAGGCCAGTCGTGGCGCAGCGGCACGAAGTGTGACTGTAAAACCGACTGGTTGTGGGTTCGATCCCCACACGAGGAGATGAAATATTTACTTAAATTTATATTTCTATTTCTTTGCTCTGGTGTCGAGGTTAAGCGCGGCATTGAGTTCTGTCACTCAAGACGCAATGCCTCCAGAATTTGGCAGAAAGTGGGGAACAGAGTGTTCATAACACTAGGTTCCCTCTGCCTACCCTGGTGTGTGCGGGATACAGCGTGAAGCTGAATAAGTAAATCTACTTTTGAATTAAATTTAGAGACTGGTGGTGGCTTGTATTGTCTTTTATATCTACTTTGTCTTAATTTCTCTTAATTCTAGATATGTTTTTATGTTTATTATGTATTATTAAATGAAAAACAGATTAAATTTAATAGACCAAATAAGTGTATGAGACGGTCGTGGCGCAGTAGCACCAACATGGGATTGTAAATGCGACAATAGTGAGTTCAATTCCTACAAATTTTTTTCATTTCTACGCTTTGGTAACAACACGCAATGCCTTAAAAATTCGGCATAAAGTGGAGAACGGAGAGTCTTAACGTTGGTACTTCCTTTGCTTTCCCTGCGGAATACAGCGTGAACCTGAAAAATATTTATGAACCATTACACGTTATCGTATATATACAATCACTTTGAAATATACCCACCAATCAGCGTGGCTTTGGAGTGTCGCTTAATTTCAGGAGCTACTAAATGTTCTGAATAAATAAATCTCTAAATTAAAATAAATTGGTATGTTTGCTTAAATACAATATAAGTTTTAAGTGTGTTAAGTTAAATACAGCTTTTAGAATCACAAAACATATGAACAGATGATTTGATAAAGAACATTTAAATTTTAATATCTTAAGAGTGTGCAGTGGCCACACAACAGCCAATGAGGCTAAGACAATGAAGAAGCAAAATGTTTTATTGTAAAACATATATTATAAAAACATATATTATATAATAAATAGCTAAATTCATTAAAACTCATCACTATACAAATAGCAACTATGAAAACTTTAATTAAAATTTTAAAGAATAAATATTGAAGAAAGAAAAGGTCACCGAACCACTTTTTATCAAGTACCTACTTTTGCAGTTACTAGAAACAATAAATATTAGGTACTTGTTTGATAAAGAGGTTATTGACCTTTATTCGTATGAGTTGATCCGCAGAAGCGTTGATTATCTCGTGACCACTAAATATGGTAATACCAATTTTTAAATCTTCAATATTTTTTCTAAGATGAACTAAAATTAAAGATGTAATTATAATTTCAATGTAAGCAACATAGGTAAAAACAAAAACGAACAACAAAACATAAAAAAAAACATAAAACAACAAAAAAACTAAAAACATTTCTGAAATAATAATTATAAAAACATTCACTAAAATTACAAATTAATTACGTAAAAATGTTATAAAATTACATATTAAAATAAGTTTTTTTTATATGTAAATTATAAAGTAAAATAAGTTTTGCTCAAATTAATATTATTTTATAATATATATTGAAATGCACATATTTATTTAATTTCCCAAATAAAACCTATAACGTAAACGTAATGTACGTTTAATATTTGTTTGTAATTTTTAATATTTACGCTTATAAAGTAGGACGCATATCGAGATAATTTATGAGAACACCATACTCAATTAATAATAGCAAATAGCAATAGAAGCGAAGAAGGTCGCTGTCCTATGACGAAACTAAACTATTTCGCATAGCAAAATCACAGCGCCATCTGTTCAAAACCTTTTGAACTAAGAGCTTAAGCCTTGTTCTTGTAGATGTCGCTATTGGAGATAGGAAGATGTGCAAAATTGTGATAACAAAAATGTCAAGGCCAATGTTAATAAACCTAACCACCAAGTGTTATTTTAAACTTATTTTGTTATTTTAGTATTAAATAAATTCTTTTAAATTACATACTTAATAATTAACATTTTTTTCTGCATTAAATTCTTTTGTTTAAACTCATTTAATTTTTGGCGTCATAACCTCTATTCGTTTGCTAAAATATAAATTTGTTCAATTTAAACTTGAAAACTCATTTATAATATTACTTAAGGAATATAAATAAAATAATGAGTATGTTTCAATTAATAAATGTACTAAAAACTGAGAAATAAAAAGAAAATAACGATATTAACAAGAAAACTAACATTGCAAAATTTGAATTTAGCGCGTCGTTTAGAAACGTATGAAGTTCGCGTTGCGAATACTGGCCGATTATGATGTGAAAGATATTCCGAAGGCCGTGAGGTGCCGTGAGTGAACACGGAAATCGAGATGTGTGTGTGGTCAAAAAGACAGTGCAAGGTAGGGGTCGGGTGGCGTTTGTGATGGCAAAAATTTTGCAAATGGTGAGTTAGGAAATATTGACTTTGTGTGTCTTGC